>JBBPCZ010161969.1:6030-16030 GCA_037974445.1 Brycinus macrolepidotus
TGCCTGAATACAGGTGTCTTTTGTCAGAATGTTTTGCCCTGGGAGGGCCAAGACAGATTTCACACACTCTCACACTCTTTCTTTCTTTCTTTCTTTCTTTCTCTCTCTCTCTCTCTCTCTCTCTCTCACACACACACACACACACAGTGGCCCAACATACCAGCCCCTGGCGTGTCGTGTGTGTGTGTGTGTGTTATCTCTTTGTTCTGGCTTTGGCAGCGTGGCATTCCTGAGGCCTCTTGGTTACACACACATGCGCACACGCACGCACACATACACACCATATACCGAAATCTGCAGTAATTAGTGTGCTCTAAAAGGCAAATAAAAATAAATAATAATAATGCGTATAAAGTATTGGAACACAAGTGTGTCCACACACACACACACACCCCTACAGTAACCTCCAACACACACACCTATGATAACCATCTCAGTAACCAACTCCTGAACTCCTGATAACCAACTCCTGAACAGCCCACATCACACACAGGCCCAGAAAACACACCAATAACACACAACCTTTTAAAAAACCACCACGAGCTGAGTGAACCTGCTGTAACCTGCTCTACACTCCCACACACACAGTGACCACTTCAACACACACACACACACAGTAACCATCTCAACAACACACACATACACACACACACACACAGTAACCACTTCAACACACACACAGTAACCATCTCAACACACACACACACACAGTAACCACTTCAACACACACACAGTAACCACCTCAACACACACAGTGTAACCACCTCAACACACACAGTGTAACCACCTCAACACACACACACACACACACACACACTGTAACCACTTCAACACACACACACTGTAACCACCTCAACACACACACAAACACACACAGTAACCACCTCAACACACACACACAGTGACCACCTAAACACACACACAGTGACCACATCAACACACACACACAGTGACCACCTCAACACACACACACAGTGACCACTTCAACATACACACACACAGTAACCATTTCAACATACACACACACAGTAACCATTTCAACATACACACACATAGTAACCACTTCAACCTACACACACACACACACAGCAACCACCTCAACACACACACACATTAACCACCTCAACACACACACACACATTAACCACCTCAACATTCACACCTACAGAAACCACCTCCACACACTCCCACACAGCAAGCACTTCAACACAGACACACGCACGCGCGCGCGCTGTCGATGTTAAACATGGCGAGGTGACACTGACAGAGTCGAATTCCACCTTAAACAGTTCCATCATAAAATTCGAACAGAACTGAACTGAACTGAACCGCTGCATCGTTTACGATGGAACAGAAATTTCTAATAAAAAACCAACTCTAGTTTTATCTGTGATAGGGCAGCGCGCACACACACAAGACTGACAGCTCAAAGTCCACAGACAGCTCACACACACACCAACTACACAAACTAACTTTAACCACATTATTGCTGCGCACTGACAGCGCACGCACGCACGCACGCACGCTCACACACACACACACACTCACATTCATACACACTCACTCACTCACCCCATGTCAGCGGACTCCGATCAGCAGCTCCGAGTCTCAGTGAATCCGCTTCGCATCAAGAAGCTTCTCTCCAAATACCACACACACACACTGCTGAACACACACTCCACACACTTCACACACACCTTCTCAAATCTTTGGTTTCTGCGCGCTCCTAATTGTGCGGCTCGCGCTCTCCCCACTGGCTTTAAATTAGAAGGCTGTCCGGAACCGCGGTGGGTTTTTTCCCCACGCCCGTTTTCCGGAAAGGCCACGCCCCCTGTGCTGGGATTGGCTGGAAGTGTGTCGTGCCGGGGGGCTGGATTGGTTGGGAGTTCATTAATTTGGACAGTAGGCTCGGCTGGCGACGCCACGCCCACCTGCACTCGATTGGCTAGAAGTCTATACTTACAGAGCAGTCCACCAATAGGAGCGTTTGTGTCAGGAGATGGGCGTGGTTTAGTCCGAATACAGGTGAGGGAAAAATAGTGCCTTTCAGTCGCGCGCTCTGGTGCTGCACACTGACCCTAAGACAACACCCCCACCACACACCTCGCGCTCGGATGCTGTACACTGACCCTAAGACAACACCCCCACACACACACCTCGCGCTCAGATACTGCGCATGCCCAGAGTAGTTAATTAACTTACATAAGTCTGTCTGTCCGAGCAGAGGTCAGAGGTCAGCCACTGTAAGGAGTCGATGTTTGTAAAGGGGTTAAGAGCCAAAATGCAGGAGGCGTGAACAAACAAACCAGCGCTCCCCACCTGCACACCTGAGCGCGCGCATCAGGCAGAGTTCTGGGGTGGTTGAGTGCCCATTACCCACAATTCCCTAAGATGTGGACCAGTGAGCTTCTCAATATGCAAATAAGCTCATTTAAATAACCCTTTTTTTTGGACCAAGGTATTTTACTAATATTTATAGAATACAATTAGAAGGAAGTAATAAACAACTGACCCCCACCCCCCATAAAAACAGTTTAAACAGGTGTGACTGATGTAAAGAAATTACAGCTCTAATTAAAGTCAGTTAAAATTTTACCAACTTCCACATTCTGAACTAACAGTCGATCTCTTAATTGCTTTAAAATCACCATGAATTTTCTCTCATTATTGAATTATAATCTCTAATCTCTAATCCACTGAATCTCTAATCCACTGAAACTGGAGAAAATATTAAAGATCAGTTTCCAGAAACCTGATGAATATTTTCGTGTCTGAAACGAGTCATGAGACTGGAAACTGTTTACCTTCATCACTGTTGAATCAGTCATCACTCTGGGAAATTGTTTAATTCAGGGTAATTTAAGATAATTGAGTAAACTGGGGTAATTTAGAGTAATTTTGAGTAATCTGGAGTAATTTGCAGTAATTTAGAGTAATAATGGGTAATAATTCTGGGTAACTAAGGGTCATAATTCAGGGTAATCTGGGTAATTTAGGGTAATAATTCTGGGTAATTAAGGGTAATAATTAAGGGACATTTAGGGTAAAAATTCTGGGTAATTCGGGGTGTTAGACTGTTCCCTCTTCAACCATTCACTCTCCTCCATTCAGTCCATTTACAGACACTAGACTGCCAAAACAGTCTGTTTTGAATTTATTGTGTTTGTGACGTCACAACATTGGTGTACATATCCCAGCAGTTTAGTTCAGCCCGGACTGCTGTTTGAATGAGGCCGTATGCGGGACAGCCGATCCGAAAAGAGCTCATTTACATACACACACACACACACATTATATATATATATATATATATATACTATCAGGTGGAGTTCGCAGGCGGAACGGAAGTGCTGCCGGAACCGTTGCATGCCGGGCGAGAGGGGGGAATGTAATAAGGAGCGCACAGATCTGCTCTCGCGCTGTGTGTTTGTGTTAAAGAGGTTCTGCGGCGCGCGGGCTCAGATTTCAGGAGCAGCGGGGAGCGCGCGGGCTTGTTTACTTGTTTGTTGTGCGCGCGCCTTCATGGAGGAGTACGAGACGCAGTTCGCGAGCCGCTTCTCCGCGCGGGACGAGGAGTTCCGGCAGCGCGTGCAGAGCGAAGCGCGAGACCCGCCGGTGCTGGAGGGTTGGAGGAGCGCGAGGGGGGGCGGAGGAGGGGGCGCGCGCTACAGAGACACGCGGTAAAACACCCAGCGCGCGGACTGTTTAATAATGGACAGAAGAAGCTCAGCTCTGCGTGTGTACATGTGTGTTTGAGAACAGGCGTGGTAGTTCTGAACACACTTGTTTAAACTTGTTTAGTGGCCACGCCCCCAAGGCTGTGATTGGCTGGAAAAAGTCTGGGGCAAATGAGAGATTACTGATCAATGTCAGGGTGGAGTTACTGATCAATGTCAGGAGGGAGTTGCTGATTAACTGCTTAATGTCAGGGCGGAGCTACTGGTTAATGTCAGGGCCAGCTATTGATTAATGTCAGGGCGGAGCTGCAGGTTAATCTCTGGGTGGAGTTACTGGTTAATGTCAAGGTGGAGTTACTGGTTAATTATTGACTGTTATTTAATCAATCCCTGATTTCTCATCTAATCTAATGTAACACTAATCTAATGTTTGTCCTACCCTAATTTTATCTTAAATCTGATCTAACCCTGTTCTAATCTTAATATCAGTCTAACACTAATCTGGTAATGTTAACACCAACACCTCTAGATCCCTTTAATCCCTGCTTTAATCCCTGCTTTAATCCCTGCTTTAATCCCTGCTTTAATCCCTGCTTTAATCCCTGCTTTAATCCCAGCTCTAGTCCCCACTTTAGTCCCCGCTCTAGTCCCCATTGGTATCTTACAAACTACCTGACAGGAAAATGACTGGCAGATTAAACTGGTCTACCTATGAACAAACAGAACAGAAAAGCCTGAGAAAACACCAGACCGACCTTTAACTGAGAAACAGAAAAACAATAAAACTATTACTACTATTATTGTGATTGTGACCTACAAATGTGTTTGATTGTTGTGTACACAGGTTCCAGGACAGTGGTCATCGGGGGGGTCGAGAGTGGTCAGGACCACCAGGCTGGAGATCAGGACCTGGAGGAAACCAGCACAACTCCAGTCAGAGACAATATCACCGCTACTGACCGGCCAATCAGAGACATCACCACCGCTACTGACCGGCCAATCAGAGGCGGAGCTCCAGCAGACGGCTCTTCCAGCTCTCGTGATCGGCGAGGTGGTGACTAATTAAAGGCTAATTAACACACTTTCATTACACACCCTGCACAGAACAGCTGCCTTCGTTTAATGAAGCAGCCGCAGGAATATGTGTGTATTTCTCAGATGGTAAACACACTGGCTGCCCCACTACTGCAGCTCCTAAGGTTTTTTTTTTTTTTTTTTTGGCTTGTTTAATTCATTGATTGAGGAATATTAAAGTTACTGAACTGATTTGTCAGTTTGTCACCCTAGTCAAATCTGGTTTTGTTTTATGGTCAATAAAAGGGAATTAAAACTTTGTCTGTCTAATTTCAATGTGAAAGTGAAGAACTTCACTAAAACCCCACAGTCCTCTAGACGTGCTTAATCACTTAAGTCTTTTAGTGTGAACGCGTCTCCAAAAGTTCTCTGGAACCTCAAACCACACCCAGCTCTTCATTAAGGTGGATCTGACTTGTGGAGGTGGTTTAGGAAACAGTATGACTTACTGTGAGTTGAAAAAAAATGAACTAAACCTCAGTGTGGAGCCTGTTTTTGTTTTTTATAAAAGATTTGGGTGCCTGTTTACTGCTAGTGTTAGTGACGTTAGCATTAGCCTCTTAGGTCCAGTTCTGAAGTAAAGAAGATAAATTTGGACCCAAGCATGTCGCGACTACTGGACTGACGGACTAATGTGCTGATCTGTGGACGTCTGATTGACTGAATTGTTCCTTTAATCCAGTCAGCAGGAGGAGAGAGCTGTATTTGGGGCATTTCTATTAATTTATAATATTCTTAACTGAGGAATTCTGTGAAGCACTTGGCTCAGTGTGCTGACACTCACAACATACAGCTGTGTGTGTGTGTGTGTGTTTGTATAAATGTGATGTGACAGTTCTGCAAACCCACTCTGGGCAGCCTGTCTCTCCCATTCAGCAACAACACACACACACACACACACACACCTCTCCCCTGCAGCACACTATGACCTACATCTGCACTGAGAGAGAGAGAGAGAGAGAGAGAGTGTGTGTGTGTGTGTGTGTGTCACTGGTCATTGGACTCCAGCAGAGCGTGAATATTCAGTCTCTCTTTCAGTGAGGTCATGTGACCCGTACATCAGCCTGGAGCTCAGTCTGATCTAATTTCATCTGAATGCAATGTTTCCGAAACCCTCATCTAATCTCAATCTAACTCAACTAATCTCAGTCTCACTCATCTAATCTTAATCCAACTCATCTACTCTTAATCTAACCCTCATATAATCTTAATCTAATTTATCTTAATCAAACTCATCTAATCATAGTCTAACCATCATCTAATCTTAATCTAACTCATCTTAATCTAACTCATCTAATCTTAATCTAACCTTCATCTAATCTTAATCTAAACCTAATCTAATCTTAGTCTAACTATTGTCTAATCTTAATATAACCCTCATCTCTAATCTAATGATGTTATAACCTTAATGTAATATTTCTCTTAGCTAACCCTAACGTAATCTTACTCTAATCTAATCTAATGAGCACTGACTCTCTGTGTAATTTAATATGAATTGTCCCTGTCTAAACTTAAATTATTCCCAGCCTGAAAATCTGTTATCTAACCTAATCCTAACACTGATGTAAACCTCTTCTTAACCCCAACCCAGGCCTGATCTAATCCTGACACAATTTAGACCTAAAACTGAGTCTCAGTCTTAATGTCTTACATAACCAGCGCTGATCTAATCTGAGGTGTGTTTGCAGTATTGTTTCTGTGTCTGTGTGTGTGTGTGTGCCTAAAGCTGTGACTGAGGCTCTGCTAGCTCAGGATTAGTTAAATTTGAGCCTGAATCCTAAACCATTCCTCCACTGTGTGTGTATGTAGGGGGGAGGGTTCAGTGATCTTCAGTTTATTCTATTTTTATTCTCAGGCAGCGTCTGAGCCACAGGCAAAATGACAGAGATGCACACACACACACACACACACACTGCTGAAAATGCGGAGCTCATATGAAGGCTCTGATTGGCTGACAGTATGGTCTGAAGCCCTCCTGCAGGAACAGCAGCACAAACAACAACACAAACAACGCACTGCTTTAAAATTCCTCTAAACAATCAGAACAATAAACAACACAAACAATAAACAGGAAGTGGGGTGAAGGTTCGGGTCCGTAAAAGAGCTGAGAGTCCAATTCTGAGCCCCAGGGGGAGTGGAGTCAGTTCTTGTACGGAGGAGAGTTGCCACCTCAGTGATGTTTCAAAGAGCGCCACCTGCTGGACGCCACTCAGACAGGGAGACTCAACTACTGAACTAAACTTCTGAACTACTGAACTGAAGTTCTGAGCTACTGAATCAAACTGCCGAACTATTGAACTGTACTACTAAACTTATTTGTCACTCTGCAAAAAAAAAACCTAAACCAAACATATCTGCTCTGCTTTTTCGTCACCATTTGATCTGGCTGGAAACACTGTTACTCTGCTGCCATCTGGTGGCGAAGGGAATTACAAACAGGCCCGCGTGACGCCCTTCCCTGTTCTTACACATCTGGATCATCTGGATCAGGTGTGCTGACACAGGGAAGGGCTAAAACTGTGCAGGCATGTGTGTGTGTGTGTGTGTGTGTGGGGGGGGGGGGGGGGGTGTGGTCCATCAGCAGATGCATGACATTCTTTATTTCTTTATTAATATTTTTGAATTATTGATTTACTTTAAAGTAAAGTTAAGTGACCCCCTATAGTCACGTGTGAACACAGCACAGCACACAGTGTGAATAGCACAAAACTGTTTTCTGCATTCAACCTATTCACCAAGTGAAGCAGTGGCACCCAAGGAGCAGTGTTTGGGGACGGTACCTTGCTCAAGGGTACCTCAGTGGAGTGACTAGCAGCCCTGGGATTCAAACCCACGACCTTCTGATTGCAGAGGCCACTCCATAACCACTAGGCCACCAGTTAACTGGATTGAAGTTAGACGTTTCTATTTTTCTGAGTTCATTTTAATTTCAAAATATACTTCACACCAGTAAAAAAATATTCTTCCCATTAAAATGAACTGGGAACAAACTCTTACTGGGAATATACTCTTATTGGGACGAGCTGAAGTTTTACTCTCTTAAATATAAATGTCATTTGTGAAAACCGTTTTGAATTAATTTTCGGAACCATCAAAACAGCATGAAGAATCCGGTGGGCGGGATTGAATTTTTTTCTCATATTTTATATAGTTTCCAACTCCACCCACCAATTTAGCCGGCACACGACACCACCTGCACTGTGTTTGTGTGTGTGTGTGTGGGTTTGGGGGTGGGGGTGAAGATCTGCAGGTGCTTCTGTAAAGCTACCGTCACCCATACCCCCTCTCTCCCACCCTCTGGGTACCACCCTACCCATCCAGAGAGAGAGGACATTTATACTGAGGGATGAGGGGAGGGGAGGACCACCCCACCCGCTCAGAAAGAAAGGTCTTCTGAGTGTTTGTATATGAATATAAATATGTGTGTGTGTGTGTGTGTGTTTTAGATCACTCATTCTAAGTCAGTGTAAAGACATCAGAGAGTCAACACAGGCTTTAAATAGCTCTGAGCGCTAACACCCATTGTGTTGAGTGTGTGTGTGTGTGCTGGACAGACAGGCACAGCACAGATGTGATCCCTGAAATAACTGTGGAGGTACAGCAGAGTTATTTATGTGTGTGTGTGTGTGTGTGTGTGTGTGTGTGTGTGTGCGTATGTGTGTGTGTACTGAAGCTGGTGTTGTCCGTGTTGTTTGTGTGTGTGTGTGTGTGTGTGTGTGTGTGAGACAGAGATGTCTGCACTGAATGCGTGTGCGGGGACGGGTGTGTTTGTTCTGTCTCTGCTTTCTGTCCCCATCTCCTATGTCTTTAATCATCTGATCATCTCCAGGAGGTGAGTTCACACACAGACACACACACACACATTCTGTATAAGTTTTAATAAGACTCTCTCTCTCTCTCTCTCTCTCTCTCTCTCAGTGTGGAATGTGTCCTTCTGGCTATTGTGTTGTTCTTTCTGGTTGGAAGTGTGTTGCTGAGATTTCTTCTAAAGAGCAGAGCTCCTTCAGACCCGCTGTTCTACGGTATAAACACAACCGCACACTTCCGCTCGTCAACGGCGCCTCCATCCGACTGTAACAGTGTTAGTCTAACAATGTTGTTGTAACAGGGTTGTTGTAACAGCGTGATTGTTATTTTTTTACAGTGTTACCCTAACAGTGTTACTGTAACAATGTTACCGTAAGAGTGTGATTGTGACAGTGTGTTTGTAAGCGTGTGGCTGTAACAGTGTGGTCATAACAGTGTTATTGTAACAGTGTTGGCGTTACGGTGTTGTTGTTACTGTGTTGCAACACTTGCTGTAACAGTGTTTTTGTAACAGCGATGTTGTTACAGTATTATTGTAATAGTGTTGTTGTAACAGAGTTATTGTAACGGTGTGACTGCAACAGTGTTGTTGTAACAGTCTTATCGTAAAACAATGTGACTGTAACAGTGTTGTTGTAGCAGTGTTATTGTAACAGTGTGATTGTACAATGTGATTTTAACAGTGTTGTAACTGTTATTTTAATAGTCTGACTGTAAGTGTTGTTGTAACAGTGTTATTGTTACAATGTTGTTGCTATAGTGTGACTGATACAGTGTTGTAATTTTAACAGTGTAACTAACAGTGTTGTTGTAAAAGTGATGTTGTTACAATGTTATTGTAATAGTGTTGCTGTAACAGTGATGTTAGTGTTATTGTAATAGTGTTGTGACAGGGTTGTTGTAACAGTGTGATTGTAACAGTGTTATTTTATCAGTGTTACAGTAACAGTGTTACCAACAGTGCTTGTAACAGTATGTTTGTAAGATTGTGGCTGTAGCAGTGTTGTTGTGACAATGTGATTATAACAGTGTTATTGTTACAGTCTTAGTGTTATGGTGACAGCGTTATTGTAGCAGTGTTACTGTGACAGTGTTATTGTTACAGTGTTGTTGTAACACTTGTTGTAACAATGTGATTGCAACAGTAATGTTGTTACTGTGTTATTGTAATAGTGTTGTTGTAATGGAGTTATTGTAACAGTGTGACTGCAACAGTGTTGTTGTAACAGACTTATTGTAACAATGTGACTGTAACAGTGTTGTTGAAAGATTGTGATTGTAACCATGTGTCTGTAACAGTGTTGTTGTAACAGTGTTGTTGTAACAGTGTTGTTGTTACAGTGTTATTGTAACACTTGCTGTAAAAGTCTGATTGTAACAGTGTGTTTGTGAGATTGTAGCTGTAACAGTGTTGTTGTGACATGATGATTGTAACAGTGGTA
>JBBPCZ010162002.1:0-17482 GCA_037974445.1 Brycinus macrolepidotus
GAAAACCTAGTACCGTAACATTTAAATTTTTTAGTACCGACTTGGTACCGAAGTACCGGGTCTTTTGACAACACTAAATAAAACAATGTTTAAATAAAACCATTGGAGTATAAAATTTGAAAAGATATAAAAATATATCATGCAGTATTTAGGTACTTAAATTTGTTGCCACACAATTTCAAAATTAGCCGTGGTCTAGTGTGTGTATACATGTAAGATCACTGGACAAAAACGCATCATTTTTTCTCTAATACTTGGTTGTATGTGTCTTTGCCATGACATTATCCAGGTAAGTAAGAATTACTCTAGGGTTTTTGAGACTTTTTCCATTTTAAACCACTTTTCCACTAACTGGGTGCACCTTCAAAGCTATATGACCTTTCTGGCATTTCACCTGCTGTTCCACATTGAGGACTGGGGTTGAAGTATGGTGTCTTTGGCAGTCAGTCAAAGTGTCCCTATGTCTGTTGAACCAGTCATGCACAGAGGTGGACCAATGCACTGTACAGTTTTGTTTCTGGAATGTGGAAGCATCCGTGTCAGGGTCACTGCTTGGACCTGAAGAACGAAGTTAGTGAAGAGTGGGCTGAAATGGATGGGAACTGTCTTAAGAGACTGGGGTGATCCTTACCTTTAAAGGATTGATGCTGTCTATGAGGCAAGGTGACGGAAAACCAAGTCTTGGAGAAGAAATGATGGTTAGGGAGTTGCCCCTGTGGTCAGAAGACCATGGGTTCGAATCCCAGGACTGCCAGTGGCACCACTGAGGTACCCTTGAGTAAGGCAAAGTCCTCACACACTGCTCCCTGGGCGCTGTGTTCCTGGCTGCCCGCTGCTTCACTTGGTGAATGGGTTAAATGCAGAGAAAGAATTTCACACTGTTCACATTGTCTGCTGTAGTGTATTGACGTGACAAAAATGGCCACTTTATTTTTTTTCTTTTTTGTCTATAAGGTTAATGTATGTTTTGCTTTATTTTTTGACATATTTAGAAACAAATTTCCTCTAGTTTCTTCACATGGAGAAGATAGTGACCTTGCAAGTAAAGATGGTGAGATTGGTCTGGTTTTTAACTGGAGTATGAACTGCGTTCTAAACCTTGAGCACAGGCATCTGGATTTATCCACATGGCTAACGTAGTAGGCACCGAAAGTAAATATTTCTGGATATTTCAGGTTTAAATAAACAGTTTCAGACTTGGGTCAGGCTCGGTTAAAATTGGGCCCAGGTCAGGTTCAGATTCATGTTTATGAGCAGAACCTTTGCTTTTTTGTCATTCCAGCAGTCGTTGTGTCATTCTGGCCCATTGCAGAACTCTGGGACTTATGAATACAGAATGCACCGGGGACCTTGAGCAGAACAAACAATTTATCAACTGATTAAAACCAAGACCAAAGTGATCAAAGTTTACAACGATTTCAGTTTTCAGCTTCCTTCCAGGCCATGTTCTTGCCTTCTTTTCTCATTTTGTGTGCCTTATCTATAAAAATATGTAAAACTACAGTTTAAACAGTTCATGTTCCATAGCAAACATTTCCCTTGCTATCGAAAGAGCGGTTTCCGTGGATTCCGAAGCAAAAGGGCCTGTTTTAACCCACACAGTTTTCATTTGTGCTGGTGTGACATTATCATGATGCATGACTAAATCTCGTAATTATGTGTTGAACCTCCAGTGTCTGGTCTGCTCTGCTTACATCCTGAGTTGACCATAGAGAGCTGCCCCCTGCTCGATTATGTGTAGGAAGTGGTCTGGTTCATTTCAGTCTAGGTAATGGCAGGCGCTTGGCTCTAATAACACAGTGACGCCTCTGCACAGT
Organism: Brycinus macrolepidotus; assembly: GCA_037974445.1. Taxonomy (NCBI): domain Eukaryota; kingdom Metazoa; phylum Chordata; class Actinopteri; order Characiformes; family Alestidae; genus Brycinus; species Brycinus macrolepidotus. The sequence continues at coordinate 1,818 of JBBPCZ010162002.1, forward strand.
GACTGGTGTCTGTCATTAAAACAGAAAGCAGCTTTCGGGTAGCCTTTGTTGGACATCCACAAATCTCTTAACCGCGCTCTGAGGAGGCTGGAATAAACTGTTTTGTCCGCAGTGTAAACATGCAGGAGTAACGGATGCAGAGTGTGAGGGGACCTCTGCGGTTTTGAAAAATGACTTTTAGACTCAAGTTGTAAGGAGAAAAATCCACATCACAGTAAATGTGTAAAATAAATCCCACGAAATGTGTATTTTTAGATTTATGTAAAACAAACTGATTATTAATGTTTGATGTTTGTCCATCTCAGCAGTTACTTCGTAGCCATATTGTATTCAGTCAAGTAAGGTTTGACAGCGCTTTAAGTCTGTTTGTAAATTGTCAAGTTTTCATAGTAACTAGCAATTTATCAGCAATTAAATCGTATGCCTAGAAGAACTAACCTGGCTATCAAGGAATGGAACCTACTGGAACCTCTTGTTTGCTTAATTTTGCCTATATTAGCAACATTCACTTATACATATCCTGCAATGTGCTCTGCAGGCAGATTAAGGGAAACTGTGCTGAGTCCTTCACTGATTACTGGACCTGCCTGGACTACACGAACCTGGCTGAGCTGCGACACTGCCGTAAGCAGCAGCAGGTGTTTGATAACTGTGTGCTGGAGAAGCTGGGCTGGGAGAGACCCACTCTAGGGGACCTATCCAAGGTGAGAAACTTTCTCATTGGCTCACAAAAGGATTACATCATTATTTTTGTTTTGGTGTTTTCTGAAGGTAGTTTCTCCAATGAAATGAAAAATGTAGTCCAAGATTAGCCTGAATCCCTGACCACAAAACGTGCCCTTTGGGCTCCACAATATGAAAGAAAAATGAGTGTTGTGATTATACTGCTATAAATTGCGATTGCAACATCTTTCATGATATTGTAGGGCCCATATCACCTCTTTTCTTAAATAGCTGAAGTATTCATTCTAAGGGATAAAGATATAGGCAGGAAAATGGTCGTTTAAGAATGAATTATAAATTATATTTGTGGTACACGAACCTGTACAAATGTCAAGAAAAAATGGAATGGAAGGAAATGGTAGAATGTGGACGCTTTAAGAACACTTTGCGAAATCAGATTAAAGAAGGTTAAAGGTTGGTGAAAATAATTGGACTTTTGTTGCTTTACATGAATTCAATACCAAATACCTCACCTGGGATTGGATGTAGTCTCATTTGCATATTGCAGCCTTCTGCGATATTAGTATTGCATAGACCGATATTGCAATAACGGTTAGCAGACGATATATTGTGCAGCCCTACTGGTCCTTAATGTTTCATTCAAAGCAAGGGTTTGCCCAGAAATCAAGTGTGCAAATTTTGCCCCTAACCAGGTTTGAGGAAGGTGTGTTTAGATCTACTATTCATTTTTTTTATATTTTAATGAATTTGAATATGACCACCCCTACTTTTTGATGTATTTTGATGTACCTACAGGCATGCACTTTCCTCAGTATCCTTTACTAGTTACACTGCATGTGCTCTTTCCATAGCCCTATAGTGCCCCTCTGACCATTGCCAGTACAGTGGAGAAAGCTTCTGAAAATATTAATTCGGGGGCTGCTGCAAACTTAACCATAGCAGCAGTGAGGAGCAGGTTTGGCCAATATTCACAGATTTCACCCTTTTTGCTATTGTTGTGGTTGTTCACATCTCACTTCTTGAATTCTGAGAGTTTTTTGTGGTCTCATTGGCTGTTGCTCATTGCTGCTCCTACTAGGTGTCATAAAGGAGCTCAAAATATTAAATGCCAAGAAATTCATATCAGGGTCATTTGCAACATCTTACAGGCCGAGAAAATTGCGCTGCTTGAGCCGTTTACACTATACGAGTGCACTTCAAGGCATGCGCAAAGTTTCCAAGCCTAAAAACCGTCCACGATTGCAAAAATTAGGGCTAAAATCCCATAGAGGACACTTGGATATGGCTGTGGTAGCCTTATGGCTTTAGTATAAAACTAAAGAACATGACAGCTTAACTGACTATGCCTGGGGAAAAGCATGTCCCAACCATCACTTCAACTTTTAAGACTATTCCATTAGTTGCCTACTCCCAATCACCCAGTTTTTGTGTTGCTGGTAGTGTTTAATGTGCAGGTTAGAAATATACTGATGTACTTCAGTGGATTCTCTTCTGCCATAGAGGTTCAGTCTCTTTGTTTTTTTCTCAGGTGACCAAGGTGGCCACCTCCCGGCCTTTGCCCGAGGACCCCTACCACTCAAGACCCAGACCAGAGCCCAACCCTGTCATTGAGGGCCCACTAGAGCCGGCCAAGTACGGCAGCCGCTTGTTTTTCTGGAACTGGTGAACACCGCTGACCCTCTCAGACATTTCCAAACCTCAACGGACAGTAGTGGAATTAGTGCCAGTCACTCACAGCACTGTTCCACTATCCTTATGTGTAAAAAAGTATCAAGCTTATTGATGATGTTGATTAAATGAGTTTAATTTAAACTGTTCTGTGAGTTTTGTTTTATACCTTAACATCCAAACAAACTGAAATGACTTCAGAATTTCTTTGTTGCCAAAATATGCAGGAAATTTACATTTCCTTTATATTACAAAGGTAGAAAACATTGATTTGTGCAGGCATATGAATTATTTGCTTAATCATGCAGCAAAATGTTTTTGCTCAAGATCGTTTCCTCATGCTTCGGCCCAACATCACAATGTATTAATGTAGTGCCATTACAGCATTTCAGCTAATAGGATGTAAAAAGCGTAAATATTAACATAACACTTTATTCGTTGTCTTTATTTGACAGTGCTGGTCATAAAATGTAATACTATGCTACTTCAAGAAAATTTGATACATGGTACAATATATATTTTTCTCTGATGTATAAGTGATAAAAGATCTAGTAGTGGAGTGTTGGAAAAATACAACCAAAAACTATGAATTTGTTAAAACTAGTGATAGTTAGTTTTAAGTATTATATGGACTGTTTGAACTATTATGTAGATTACTTAATTAAAACTTGTTAAAATCATATAAACAAATTTTCATTCAACATTTTACACTCTACTCTGTACTACATGTAATAGTTTGTTTCCACACCTTTGGACCTGTTTGTGCTGCATGACCACGGTCAACCTTATGGTAAAAGGCAGAAACTCTTTATTCAGATGGGACCCCAAAGGGCCTTCTCGGCCTTAAGAGAAGGCTTAATCATTTCTGGTAACCCAAAAAATGGTCAGATTTTTCCTTCATTTGTATTCAATAGAATCATGTTTGTACTTGAACTGAAGTGTCAATATTCGTATTTAATTTTTAAGTTTTGGCCAGACACTTGAGTTAGCTACTTACAACATCTAATGGAAAATTATCCAATCGGAGAGGTAGAGATGAAGCAAACTAAGCGATCTCTCATATTTGTTAGACCTTCAAGCTCGAGTTTGAAATCCTGTCATGTCAGATTAACCACCAATAGAAATGGATAAGAAAATGACCTAAGAATCAACCAAACAGGTTTAAAACACTAATTGTTGATAAATTTTTTAGCTGTTACTTAATAAAGAACCTAATTGCATTCAGTCCAGTTTAACACCATGAAGTTAAAGTAAAGCAATTTCAGATGTTCTTACTAGATTTTAGATTAACTGTAAAATGAAGTTTCAATAATGATTTATGTAACTGACTTAAATGAATGGTAAAAGTGCAAGGAGTGGAACCAGCTGGACACTAGTATGATCATGTTTGCTTAATTCTAGCTTTTTGGACAATTAAATACCTATGAGACTAAGTGAGCCCTCCTTTTCTTTAGACCTCCAGGCTCAAGTTTGAAGTCCTATCATGTCAGATTAACCGCCAGCATAATTAGAAAATGCCCTAGGAATCAAACCAAACAAGTTTAGAAAGGCTACATATAAGGTAAACTATGTGTTAATCTGTCTATACAGTACTGTGCAATAGTCCTAGGATCTTGTGCAAACTGTTTAAAACCATTATCTGAACAGTGAGGGATTTTCTGCCAGCAAATACACAAATTAACATTAGAATAAATGCAAACAAGCAGGAAAGGATTACATAATATCAAATTTTGTTTTGTTTGTAAAAAGTATTTGAAGATTTGTGAGCTGGTTAGAAGAACACAGGTTCGGTTCCAGATTCCACCTCAATGCCTCCAGTCTTTGCATGGATTTGTGAAACTCCATTAGCAGCTCCTGATTTAATTTAATGAAGTATTGATTCGAGTCAAACCAGGATTTTGATGAGAACTGCGATATAATACTGGGCTTGAGGAGAGGTCTGGGAATGATTAACCAAACACATAGACATACATAAAATCACTATTTGATGTATTAATATTATTCCTATCCAGCGTTTAAAAACATATACTGCTTAGCTAATCAGGTTTTAAATATTCAACATTCTGCAGATACAGCAGATGGTGATTTGAGAATTGGACACATCAGTTTATTGTCCGTCCATAGTGAAAAGGTTCTTTCACGCAAAAAACAAGTGCTCTGGAATCGCCCCCCTGCCCCAGCTCCTTTAAGCTTATTGTAAAGGTGCAATTTTTCATGTGCAGTCTGTTCTGCCAACCTCCTGACTTAACACAGCCATCATAGTGGGGTGGGTGTGTGTGTGTGTGTGTGTGTGTGTGTGTAAAAACCAGACTGAGACTGCATAGTATCATGGACCTTTGGGGTTGGAGGTTTGGTCCCTTTAGGCCAAGGCCAATTTCCTCCAGCTCTCCGCGCTCGCTTCCTGTTTCGAGCGCTGCAGCAGGAGTGTCTGTGCAACACAACTCCAGTTCAAAGAGTCAGAGCAGGAGAACAGAGCCGCAGTGCCCTTCTGTTCAACTGCATCGCCGCAGACCACCTCAGGTCAAACGGCCCCACAGGCTACACACAGAACACCACTCAATATAAATAAAACTAATGGGCAAAGCTCTGCCTCTCAGCACGTTTGATTAATACCCAGAATACATGTGAGGACTTTTCGAGCTGCTTTTTGGACACACATTGATCTGAATATGGCACTGAACGTTGCACTTAGTAGCATTATTTTAATTCAAGGTTGAGCGTAATGAGGTCAGTTGAGTAGAATAGCTTTACGCCTGAGCGTTTGTCTCAACACTTTCTAACTTCTCAGGGTGTTTTCTTGAGTTGTATACAATGTATTGCGTACATTTTCAAGATTCACAATAATGACTTTGTCTGAGGTTTGAGAACAAAGTGCACCAGGTAGTTGTGCAAATTATGAACAATTACTGTTTATTAGGGTTTGATTTCTGAGGGTTTTTGAGAGTGTCTGTTCTTACGCAAATGATTCATTAAATACCATGATTCACAATTCCTGAGCTGATTGTTTTATTAAAGCTCAGAATTCATTTTTTTTTATTTTTTCAATTATTTACTTAATATTTGAAAAAGATCTGGAGACTTTGATTTTCAACCCATATAGCTGGAAATGGCATTGAATGTTGCACTTAGTTGCATTATTTTAAGGCAAGGCCGTGCTTAATGACGTTAATTGAGTGGAACAGTTATAGGTCTGAGCGTTTGTCTTAACACTTCTCAGGGTGTTTTCTTGAGTTGAATACAATGTGTTGTATACAATATGGCAAAAAAATATAACAACACGTAAACGCAGTTTTACGCTTCACAATATGAATCACAATATTTACTTTCTTTGAGATTTGTGAACAACGCGGTAGTTGTGAAAATTATGTACAATTACTATTTATTTGCTGAATTTTACATACTGAGGGTAAACAATTCTTTAGAAAATTAGATTTTTTTTTGCTAAACTTTGCATACAGCATGTATAGGGTAGATGTTTCTGGTAAAATGGCCCAAGAGTAGGTGTACCTCATAAACTAGCAACTCCATGTATGCATAACATACACAGTTCTTTCTGATGCTGCTGTAATCTTACAAATTATACTACATTTTAATCTGTCTGTCTGTCTGTCTGTCTGGCACATCATTGTAACCTTTTTTCCAGAGATCATCTACTTCACTCTGACCTTCTCTCACGTCAATATAATGAGCTTCTTATGAAACACTGACAGTAACTGTTGACCTTGATCAGTCCATCAGAAGAAAAGTCCCCCTACATTCCCAGAGGTGTGGTCCAGTCTGGCAGATGGTGCAGGAAGCTGCTGACAGTGACTGCTTGTGTGTGTGTGTGTGTGTGTGTGTGTGTGTGTATGCAAATTGTTTGAATCCATTTGTATCAGCAGTGGGTTTGTTTCTGCCAGCAAAAACACAAGTGAACATTAGAATAAATGCAAACAAACAAGAAAGCGGTAATAAGTATCAAGTATCAAGATTTCTTTTTTCTAAAAAGTAGTTAATATTTTGTGAGCGTTTTAGAAGAACACAGGTTTGGTTCCAGATTTCTGCTCGATGCCTCCAGTCACTGTGTGGATTATCAAAATTCCATAAGCAACACACATAATTTAATCGAAAGAAGTAAAAGAGCCAGCCCAGGTATTTGACGGGAGCTACAAGTAATACTGGGCATCCATGAGGAAAGAGCTCTGGAAATAGTTAAGAGAACACTTAACCACTATTTACTGTATTGTGTTATTTGCATTTATTGTAATATTTGTGTTTTAACACTAACTTAACACTACTTCCCTGTAGTAGACAGCTTTTAAGTATAATTGTCTCAGGTGGCTAAGACTTTTGCACAGTACTATAGTACAGTATATATATATATATCAGCAACAGCATTATAGGTTGAGTGCATAATTACCTTGTTGCAGTGGCACCTGTCAAGTATATAAATATGTAACATACATGAGGGACTGTGTCTTATGACTTGTATTTATTATTATTACATAGAGGTGCCTACACAATACATTTGAGACATGTATATGACCCCATGTCCTAACACAGTATTAAAAACAATCCTGTATGACTTGAACACTATGGGCAGGGCCTGAGGGCTCGTGGCAGCCCCGACTCAGACCCCCAGCACAGGAAAGTGGGGTCAGTGTGGGTCGACACTGTCCCAGTGCAGGAAGCTCACTCTGGCAGAGGAAAGAAATACAATACAGGAGTTTCACAAAGAGGCAGCCCGCCCCGGGAGCCCACCGCGCTAAAACACTCAAACAAACCAGTTCATTCGAGCCTCTATACCGCCAATATTCCCATTGTTCAGCTCCCACTTTGACAGGTTAAAAATAAATATTTGAACTGGCGGACAGACACAAACAGCTCGTCGCACGACTCTCTTTATCTCAGAGGTCTCCAGTGGCACTTGCCCTGGGACCACGGGCCAGGAGCAAGGCCTGTTTTTCCCAGCAGCCCTCTGAAACTGCTCTGAGTAATATGCTGAGTGAAGGTGTGGATCAACACAGATAACACTTGATAGCAGAGGTATAAACCTCTGACACAACAGAGTTTAATCTGTGTCACATTCAAAAGACTGACAGGTGACATGAATAACAAGAAAAATGGGTGAATGTAACAAGGGCCAAACTGTGATGGGTAGATGACTGGGTTAGAGCATCTTCAAAACAGCAGGCCTTGTATGGTGTTCCCAGTACACAGTGGTCAGAACCTACCAAAAGTGGCCCAAAGAAGGACAACCAGTGAACCAGTTAAAGGATATTAGGCATTACATTGCATTACATTACAGTGAGTTGGCAGATGCTTTTATGCAAAGCGGCGGCCAATTTGAGGAAATACTCAAGTTTCACGACAGTGTGAGAACCAGATGATAGTACTAAATGCTAAAATCTTTATGTAGTGAGTAGTGCAAGAAGATAGACGCTTTCTGAACAGATGAGTCTTCAGGAGGTTTTTGAAGATAGAGCGGGATTCTGCTGCTCTGGTCGCCTTTGGCAGTTCATGAGACCAGTCTGGACTGGGTTTACCTTGTGTGTAGGGATGGAAAAGCCAGAAGATGTTCCTTGGAGGAGTGGAGGGATTGAATAGGAACATAAGCCTGAATGATAGGACAGAAGGACAGAAGGTGCAGACCCAGATGTCACAACTTTTGTTTTGCCACACTGCAAAAACTGTTCAGGAATGATTTGAGGAACATGACAAAAAGTTCGAGATGTCTTTTCCTCCAATTTAAGATTTCAATCTGAAAATTGTATCTTACTTAAAGGATCTGTTCCTAACGTCTTGGTGCAGATACCACAACAAACATTTTTAATATTATGGAATCATAGATAAATAGATGGATAGAGATATATACAAACAAGATTCAAGGTTCAAGATTCTATATTTGTTACATACATAGTTATACAAGCACAATATATAGTGAGATGAGCCACTGAGTCTATGCAATAAGGTTATCGAATAATTAAAGTTTAATTAAAGAGAAATTTGGAAAAGCTAAACTAAGGTAATAAAATATACATTAAAAAACGGAAGCAGGTGATTCTTATATGACTATTTACTCTGAGCAGTGGTCCAGTTCCTAAAGGTTACACTGCAAGAACTGATCCCTTGGCAAGTCAAATTATCTTAAATGTAGTCTATATATCTAAAGCTTCTGATTTTGAGATCCTTGTAAGGATTTCTTTCTTTCTAGAAATGTCATTTTACATGGTCAAGTTGTCTCATTCTTTAAGCAGCAGCTTCAAATGACTTGAAACAAGCAGACGTTTCCGCCAATAGAATAAGACAAGTTCTGTAGATAAACTCATTAAAACAAGCAGACACGTTGACTAGATTTAAGATGTTAGCAGATGCCAGGATTGGAGTTTGTGCACTGTGGGGTTTGAATAACTGTAACTATAGCAGTCCTTGCGGATGCTGAAAGAGGAGCGCAGCCTGTGAGGATTTCCTTTAGCTTTTTTTCCTTGTCTGCTGATCCGCCGCATTGAGAGGTGCTTTCATGTTTCCTTTAAAAACGTCCACTTGCCAGAGAGGCTTTGAACTCGCATGCAGGTCGAAGTCAACCACGCGGCCCGCCGCAGCCTGCAGACGTAACCTCCAGATGGCTCGCCTCGGAACAATGCGCGCATATTTTGGACTAATGCAAAGTTTGATGTGTACCATATGTATAATGAAGCTTGCATTTTTAATGAGATTAGTGTCAGGCAGTTTGACAGGAGAGAATGACTTGATCCACACACACACACACACACCACAAAAACACAAAACCACAGATCTCTAGGCAATCAGAAGAACCCGCAACGCTCTGAAGCGGAGTGATTTTCTTGATCGTACAGCACACCCCAGAGGCCTTTGCATTCCTACAGCATTCTATTAAAGCAATGATTCGGCCAAAACTCGAATTTACATGCTTTTCCCCTGTCCCAGATGTGTGTGATGATTAAGGCCTGTACTTTGCACCATGCTAATTGGTAGCGTATAACCTTCCATTCAGCCAAGAAATGTTGGTATCTGCATCTTTTACTTTGTGCTGGAGCCATGAGGCTAATTTAGATAACAAGTGAAGTTAACAGAAGCTTAATCGCTAATAAATAGCATCATGCTACATGCCTGACTCATCACATACTACCTCAAAGTGTGCCAAGGGGTCATGTTTCCACCATACACTTATGCCCTCTTTGAGTCTTGGTTTCTCTCAGTGGTTCTTCCTCATTGTCTTAGAGATTTTCACCCACTGAGTCTCAGTTTCTCAGTTTCTCTGAGTCTCAGTGGTTATTTCTCCTGTTCTAAGGATGTTCCCTGCTGAGTCTTGGTTTCTCTGAGTGGTTCTTCCTCATGCTTTTAGAGATTTTAACCCATGGAGTCATGGTTCTTCTCAGCGTTCATTCTTAGGGAGTTTTTGCTTTTGAGTCTTGTTCCTCTTAGTCTTTCTCCTTCATGCCCTTATGGATTTTCTTCTTTAGAGTCTTGATTCCACTTAGTGGCTCTTCTTGTGGTCTTAGGGATTTTCACCCTTTGAGTCTTGGTTCCTCTCTGTCTTTCCTCTTCTTGCTTTTAGGGAGTTTTTCCCTTTGAGTCTTGGTTCCTTCAGTACTTTCAATCCATAAGGGCATGAAAAAGATTCCACTTAGTGGTTCTACTCATGGTCTTAGGATTTTTTCCCCAGTGAGACTTGATTCTTCTCAGTGGTTGTTCCTCATGCTTTTCTGTTAAGACTTGGTTCCTCACACTTGCTCTTCTTCACACTTTTTGTCTGTTTGAGTCTTGGTCCCTGTCAGTGGTTCTTCCTCGTGGTTTTATGGAGCCTCTTCTGATACTGTTTCCATTCATGGGCTGGATCCACATTTCTTGAAAGCCAAACCATGTCAATTATAAAAAGAGCTGTACAAATGAAAGTGAACTGAGCTGAAGCCAACTCGGTGGTTCAGCACGGCTGAGTGACCAGGATACGTCATGACATGACAACACCCATAGACGAGCACACACTGTTTAGACAACTCATGTCATAACACACTGCCCCATACTAGTCTGGACATTAGTCTGCCCTCTTTTGCAAAAACAAGCTATGCAAACAGTGGAGTGCAAAAGTTTTCACACCCCTGGTGAAATGTTTGTTGATCTGAAGAGAAAATAAGTACACACCCTCACAGAGATCTACACATTAATACACAATTTTCTGAATTTAACACATTGAGGAAAAATAAAACATAAAATGTGACATTTAATATGCTATATTTTCTCCAATACGTTTAATTCAGCAAATACATAGAAACTGTGCTTAAGTATTTGTATAAAAACAAAAACTTTTTTTTTTTTTATTTCCAGTAGATGATTTTTGGTTTTCAACAAAACATGACTTGACCAGGGGTGTGTAAACCTTTGCACACGGCTGTATTTGCACAGTAAGACCCTAAGCCTTTTGTGAATCTATGATCAAACAATCCAAAAACTTGGCAAGCTCTAACACATTAAGGGGAAAAAATACATTGTGTGCTGAGATGACACCACACAAAGTCGTTCAGGTGTTTCAGAGGAACACTTCACCTGCAACAACTCATCTGGCTCTGGCCGTTTACACTTCATTCTGTCTATCTTTTCAAGCCGCAAAAAAGCTTTACGCAGAGCGTACTGCATGGAATGCAAACAGCTAGCAATGCAGAAGCCATCAGCTGCCAGATATTCTAAACACTCTCTTCAGTGTGATGCAGCACAGCGTAAAACAGGGTAAAATGGGCATTTCAGGCGTGACAGCCGTCACAGCGGCCGATAGCTGTAATACTGCGTGGTACAATGCAGGTATGCTGAAGGACCTCTCAGAGGGAGGTCTGAGAAAGAGTATTGACACACTCATAGAACACTCGAAATCCACTGGCCCATTTATATCAGCACTTTTGGTGTAAGATCTAGATCTAGTCTCTCCATCTGGTCCAGTAAGTGATGTATTAGAATGTAAAAGGCAATACCTCATGCTAGATGAGTGCTATAGTACATTATCATTATGTGCAATATCTTATTATAATCTGCAATGGTCTTACCATATGCAACATCATGTGCAGTTTTCTAAAGGGGTGCTAAATCCCTTCATTATGTGCAATATCTTATTTTTATGTGCAATAGTCTTACCATGTGAAATATCACTACTTATGTCAATATTACTGATCAACTACTGATCTCTATTATGTGCAGTAACATACTCCTAACTACAATTTGTGTTGCTAGTAATTCATTTGTAAGTTATTTATCTATAGTATTTATACTATAGATGTAGCATGTGTGTATGTAGCATAGGGTATTTTCTATAGAGTATTTTCTGCAGAGTGTTTGTTGGATTTATTTAGACTTGTCTTGTCTCTGTGTGTCTGTGCAGCCGTGACATAAGCAGTATCTTCTGGGATCAATAAAGTTTTCTAATTCTGATCAGTCTTTCTTCCTGGGTAAAATCTAATCGAAGGTTTTCCATCCAGCAGTGATGGTGGTAGTTGCAAATCTTAACATCTAGCAAAACGCAAAAATAAAGATTCAGAATTCCTTATTTGTCACATACCTAGTTGTACAACATGTACAACATGAAATGAGCCTGTGAGTCCACCCATAAGACCGTGCAATAAAGTTATCAAATTATTAAAAATTAAATTAAGGAGAAAAAGAATATTCCAACTAAGCAAATATTACAAACATTACAAACAGGAACCAAATCTGTACAGTGTGTAAAATGTGACAGAACAGAATGTAAAGTGCAGTGTGCTGGTTTACTGGTTGATATAGAGACTTAAATGCCAGACAGCGGGTGCGATACAGTGAGGTGGAGAGTTTGGTTGAGGTACTTTTCCATAGGGTTAAAGGAACCTTGCTGAATCTGAACCGTACTGCAATGGGACTTGCAGCACATTTTGATTCTCCAGTGTATCTCAGTCCAGTAATGGTGTTTCTGACTCAATTCTCCCCTCACAGTGTATGGCCGGTCGTCGTCCCAAAACGGCGTCCATGGAGACGAACCAGTGGAAAGTTTTTCTTTTTTTCTTTTGTTATTGTGGTCTTTTATTATTTATAGTCTTGTTTAAGTTTTTTTCTTGGCATTCTTTAGCCGTGTGATGAAAACCTAACCCAGCTAACTTGTTAGCGATGTGCTGGTACACTTTTGCGTTTCTCACAGCGTTAAAGATAAATTTGTTTGTGTCATAGAAACCTCTCACTGAAAATTTTCTTCAGCCCCAAATAGACAGTAGTGCTTGTACTTTGTCAACTTCCCAGTTAGTTTGTATCTTCGTTGTTGTTGTTTTTTGCATGCACAGTAAAAAACAATGGCCTCTTTCCATGTTGTGATTACAACATTTCGACCAATCAGAAAGCAGTGACACAGCCAGCTCAAGCAGCATGGGTACAGCTTGGGTACAAGTCGCTTTTTTGGTATTGGAAAAGCACTTGTTCGCAGTACGGAATGGTTCCTTGTGCCAGTGAAAAAGCACCATTTGTTATGAACAGTTAAAGAGAAGGAGAGAATTTGGTTTGGCCAAAAAAACAATTGTACGTTCTTCAATTGCTGGAAATGTAGTCAAACAGCTATGTCCAAAGTTTGCTTCTTTACATTTGTGTTGAAGCTACAATGGCTTTCTAACAAGTATCCAAATCCTGGATACGAGCAGTTGGCACTGTGTCTTTACTTCTGTCTTACCTCTCTCCCTCACCTCTATCTGTCTGTCCAGACTCTCAAATTCAAAATCAAACTCAAATTCAAATTCACAGTAGCTTTATTGGCAGGACTATATAACTAAACATCATGTAAAACTAACAGTGATTATAGAGATATTGATGATAATAATGATAATCATAGAAACAAAGTCAGTAATTTAAAGATAAATGATCAAATGATGTGAATTACAGATTAGCGTGAAGCTCTCAAAAATGCGGCAAAAAAAAAAACCTTATATGGAAGTTCACCTTGTTTCTGTGTATGTTCCAGGTGTCAGACATCATGCAGAGCTTTGTTTGGTGTTCCTGTGTCACGCAGAACCAAAGTTATTGTAATAAAAAAAAAACATGTAATAATAATAACCACTGCTAGGGTTTTAAATATAGCGTCACACGCAAATGCCCGTAAAGAACAAAAATGAACAACTTTCTCTTTTTTCAGGTCTTAGATTATTTTAGGTCTAACCTGGGAGAACTTTCAGCATAGTCTCCGCCCACAAGTGGGTGGGGAAAACCCGCAGAGGGAGTGGGTCCAGAGAGTGGCCGAGTGAAAGAGCAGCAAACAGCGAGTGAGTAGGAGAGCAAACATCAGTTTTAGACTGTTTTACACCGTTTTTATTTGTTGAAATCAGATTTTACTAAAACATTCTGAGTTCTAAGGGTTAATATAGAGCTGGATGTAGTTTGAGGTACATTTTGATGCAAAAGATTTGGGTGACTATTGACTTGTAGTGTTAGCAACATTGCATCTCCAGTGCTAAACTACAGAAGCAAAATTTGGACTCCAAACATGTGTGATCAGCTACATCTGGGGTGTGATTTTTTATTTTTGACTAATCATTCCTTTAAATTATCACACACTTGCCTTCAAACATGTCGATCTGTTAAATTATCTCAGTCGCTTAAGTTGACAGTTTTCCAGTCTAAACATATGTTTTAAAATGTGAAAGGTTAGAGAAGTGCTTTTTGGTCATTTCCCCATAGTCAACAGTGAAATGATGTGAACTTGAGTGAAATGTTCTCTCAACACCCCTAAATGCTATTACAGTAGTAGTAGAAATGCCGCAAAGAAATTATATATAAATTATAAAAAATTATATAAAATTATAGGAAAATAGAAAGGAGATTGGAAAGATAAGATGTACTCTCAATAATGCCACTTTATGATAAATAAATAATTAAATGGACTTGGCTAATGTTAGCTGGCATTGGTGTAAGCTGCGGCCAAGATGAACTTGAATTCACTGGCCACTGTTAAGTTCACACTTGTTGCCCATGTTAGCTCCATGGTATGAATAAAAACTTATTATGGAAGATAATTGGTCTCTCTAGGATGGTCCTCCCTCTCCCCCCATGATTCAGTGCAATGTTAGCCAATGTTAGCGTCTGTTAGCCAATGTAACAGCAATTAGGGCTCTCCTCTAAGCATATTGAGCCATCCAATGACACAGTTTTCAAAGCTGATGCTTATTGGAAAAGCCATTTGTTAGCCTTCACCTTCTCAGTTTAATTGGGGGAGACCTAGCTAGCACGTAGGACTGACCAAATTTAGGAAGAGAAATTGGGTAAAAACCCAAAACAAAGAAGTTATACTTTCGTGCGTCTGTTTTCAGAGTACTTTCTGCAGAGTTTTATTAAGGTTTTACACTAAGTCTTGTATTGTTCTTATCTCTGTGTATCTGTGTGTCTGTGCAGTCATTGCATAAGCCATTTCCTCCGGGATAAATCAGGTTTTCTGATTCTGATTCTGACTATGTAATTGTATCAGCAATTACAAGTGGACAGATAATTTCCAACTTCCCTCGAAACTGGGAACCAGTCTTCCCCTCTGTTGTGTTGGATTTAGCCATCTAGAATAATTATGGCATTAAATTCAACATAAGTGCTCAGCTCCCACAGAGAAAAGACACATGATATTAACCAGTGACCTACACTGAGGTTAAGAGAGTTTGGAGCACACAGTGGTCAAAACAGGGTGTGGATGATGATTGGCAGAGACTCCAGTGGGCCTCTTTAAAAGCCTGGTATACATTGTACGATTTTGGGCTGTACCAGACGAAAGATGTCAATCGTGAAACAGTTGCGATGATTTCTTTGATCGTGGATCCTAAACGATGGTCCTCCGTCATACTGTGAGAGAGGTTCTAAGATGGCCTTCGTCACGGCAGCCAAACACAGCGTGTCAGAAATTTAGAACAACCATCTCACAGTGTGTGTGCTGCTACGACCTACGATCTACTGACCAGTCAATAAAAATGCAGCATGAAATGACGTAATTATCAACAAAACAAAATCCAAATAGCATGGAGATGAAACGAAGGAACACCGGTACGTGGGACACTGGCACGCCACCTCTACTTTGGATTTTTTTCCACACACATTAAAAGCACAGTCGCCACTGCACAAGTCATCTTGTTCTGTTTGTGCAGCACCAGTGCAGACTGATGACATTTTATTAACTTGTGTCGTAGTTTATGATTCAAAAGGCGTCATCATCATTCATCTACACACCTTCATACACGCCATCGTACATCTACACACCTTCAAACACACCATCGTACATCTACACACCTTCATACACACCATCGTACATCTACACACCTTCATACACACCATCGTACATC
>JBBPCZ010162071.1:6262-17473 GCA_037974445.1 Brycinus macrolepidotus
AATGTAATGTAATGTAATGTAATGTTAATCAAACCGTGTTTTGTTCTGTTTCAGGCCTTGAGGAGTTAAATCGTGTAGTCCCTGAAGCGTTCTTGCCATTTTTCGTGAAGACGGTCGGACACTTCGCTAAACACATCGTGAGGAACGGTCCGCAGCAGCAGGGACAGTTCCAGAAGAGGAATTTCTATAAAGCTCTGGAGTCCAAAAGCACTCGGCACTTTGTGAAAAAGTTTGTGGAGACGCAGATGTTTGATCTTTTTATTCAGGAAGCAGAACAGAGGCCTGCCAGTCAGGATGGTAATGCACACCTTTTATTTCTTTATATGACTGAATGGATAGTTTGTCACTTTTCTTAGACGCTCATTTTTTTTTTCCTTTTCTCTCCAGGGTTTTTTGAACGAAAGATCGCTGAATACCAGAAAAAGATGAGGGAAAAGGCGAAGAAACACTAGGAATGGACTCCTTAAGCCAGTGCTTTATACATATGTGAAATGAAATAAATCAAATGGGTGTTAAATAATTGTTCAGAAAGTAGATAGCGAGTTTAGATTATTTAAGTTATCTGTGTTTGCTAGTTTAATTTTAATTGTAAAAGCGGGATTTTCTGTTCATGTGTGTTGATGCTTTCTGTTGTGGAGAAATTGGACAGTGTGTGAGCTGTATGATCGCATGTGAATGAATTCATAATGGACTGCAAACGATATTTTAGCTGTAGGATTTTTTTTTTTTTCATCCTGATCAACAGACTTAATAGCTGAGCCAGTTTTGAAACTCTTGAATAAATGTTCTTATTTTTAATTCACTGGATTCAGTACTTTCAGTCAGATTGAAATACACATCAGATTTGCACTGTCTGGAAGGAATGGATATGGTAGCTTGCCCAGTTCCCTCCTTTTCCCCAAATGTAGTGAATCAGATATGTTTGGTTGCCAAAGTTTACTCTGTTTTGCCCTGGACCTACGACATTAAAGGAACTAACAAGTAATGGAAGATTGTACCCCATTACTCAACATAGTGCTACTGCATAACATTCACACACCACAGTACACTTGCTTATGTGGTTCCTGATGCTGCGGGACACAGTAACTATAAACAGGGGCGGACTGGGACTAACAAAACGGCCCTGGACTTTCTCCCAAATAGGCCCACCAGCTGGACATGTACAAACAGCCACTAGCAGGGTTCTCCCAATATCTCCCAATAATATGCTACATAAAATATTCACACTAAGTAACATCGCAAAAGCAATGGTGATGATTGGGGCTGTGTTTATTAAAGTAACCTAAGCCTTCAAATACAAATACAACAGTTATATACCAACCTCCACAACAGAATGATTCACTCTTTTTTTGGTGGCTTTTAGCTATGGGTTTTAAACCTGATAAAGCCCTCAGCTGTTGTTAGCCGATTTCTCAGTTAAGGAGAAAGGCAGGGTTAGGGTTAGGGTTAGGGTTAGACTTCTGGACTTTTCCAGAACGCACAGATTGCCAGTCCGCCCCTGACAATAAACGTGGATTAAAGTCTGAGGTCTGAATTTTGTTCATTTTTACAGCATTATCACTACATTTGGGATAAGGGGGATAACAGTGTGGATTTCATTTCTTTCGCTAAACTACTGCTTTAATGAAGACCCATGCAAAGATAATATTTGCATAACCATGGTTAACAGTTTAATATGACCCCTGTATTCTCAGTTTCTGAAGAGAATGTCATCTCAAAAGCACTGGGTTTAAAGTTTTTTTTATTTTTTTTATTTATTTTTAATTGTCATTCATTTATTTATAACCATGCATCTCTATGGCTTGTATTTGTAATGCATTGCTATTAATACTTCATTTGCCTTCATTTCTTGATTTTGTATATTATGTAGGGCTGTCAACATTTGTCAATTCTAATCTATTCCACAATTAAAAATCGATTAAAATGTATTTTCTCCGTTAAACAGCCAAGTGGTTCCTTTTCAGTTTAAAGGAGGAACCGGATGTCTGCAGGTCATTATAAAGCTGTGTTTAACAGTGAACCGTCGGAAGTCATTTTTGTGCATGTCACGGCAAAAAAGGATACAAACAGCAGGGTGTCAGTACTGTGTGCATGTAATTGCAAATATCAGGTACAGTTGCAAGAAAAAGTAAGTGAGCTCTTTGGAATGGCCTGAATTTCTGCATATATAGTTAATATAATGTGGTCTGATCTTTATCTAAGTCACAATTACAGACAAACTTAATCTAAATAATACAAACACTTGTATGTTTGTCTTTTACTGAGCACTTTGAGTGAACTTGCACAATTCAGGCTAGAAAAAATAAGTAAACCCTTAAACTGAATCGCCTGTTGACCCCCCTTTAGCAGCAATCACCGCAAACAAACGTTTCTTGTAGTTGCTAATAAGATTTGCACAACTCTGAGGATCGATTTTGGCTCATTCCTCCTGCAAATGTGTTTCAGTTCATCAGTATTTCTGGGATATCTTGATTGCACAGCGTTCTTCAGGTCATACCACAGCATCTCAATAGGGTCATGGTCAGGACTCTGACTTGGCCATTCCAAAACACAAATCTATTTTTACTAGTTAAATTACTTGTGTGCTTTGTCATTGTCTCTTAAGCTTGGGTTCATGGACTGTTGCCCTTATGTTGTCTCGTAAAATGTATTGATATGCATTCATTATTCCCTCATTGACCACAAGGCATTCAAGCTCAGCGAAACAACCCAAACCATGATCCTCCCTCCACCATGCTTCACAGTTGGGAGGTTTTGCTGTTGGCATGCAGTGCTTCTTCTTTAGACAGCACGGTGCATTTGTGCAAAAAAACTTCCAATGTTGTCTCTTCTGTCCATAGAATGTTTTCCCAGAAGCGTTGTAGAGCATCCATGATCTTCGGCAAGCTTGAGATGGGCTTTTTTTTTCCTTTCAGCAACGACTTCCTTCATGGTGTCCTTCCATGAACACCATTCTTGTTCGGCAGTGCTTTTGTAGCCTTTTCCAACTTTATGCATCTATGTAACACATCTTATGAGGTTTTGTGAAAGTTGTTCCGATTAAGGCATGGTTCACGCTAACCAGTCTATCTTGAGAAAAAAAGATTTGTCAGAAAGCAGGCTTTGTGTGCCTATATTTAATGGACAAATGTGTTTATAATTGTGACATAGATGAAGATCAAACCACATTTTATTATTAATCAGTGCAGAAATCCGGGTGATTCCAAAGGGTTCACTTACCTTTTTTTTAAAAAAAAAAAAAAAAAAGGGAATATGAAGTTAAATGTTAGCTTTTTTGAAACATATCAATTATAATTCATCACTAAATTACTTGATTACACATATTATTGATAGTGACAACGAATCTTATGTATTTGTTCCACAGACCAATGTCAAATAAACATTTCCACTTTAGGTTAGATGGACAATAAAATATTCCAGTTCAGATTAGTTTATCTTAAATGAATTTGTAAAAGTCCAAGGAGTGTTTAATATACAGACCTGGTTAGATCTGGAATCAACTTGGATAGTTCAGATAATGGACGGATGATTTAGCTTGTACCTGGGTCTAACAGACAGCACCAATCAAAAAATCAAGACCCTTTTGACTCAATGTCTGTTTTGTTGTAACGCTGCATCAAGGCATAGGGGGATGGGGTGGGGAGTGCTGCACTGATGAGTCTAAAACAGAAGATATCTTGGATTTGTATTGCACTTTCTATTCTGGTGTCTTCAGTATTATTCTAAAATGTGGAATAATGTAAATGAGGAAATATCCCCCAAGAAAAAGGAAACAAAGAATTGATGTATCCAGACTTTGGACTACATTTTTATTTCCTGAGAACAGATTTATACAGTGAGACTAGGGCACAAACAGCTTAACTGATGATGTCAGTGTCCTCTGCAGATTGCAGTTCTGGATCCACACCATAGGGGGCCCATGTGTGCGTGTGTGTGTGTGTGTGTGTGTGTGTGTGTGTGTCTCTAGATGTTTCCTTCCAGTAGTGGTGAGTATTCCCCATGGTGAACATGCTCTCTCTCTTCGTACAGTGGGTAGGTGTACAGGTGGTTACTCTGCAGAACAGGCTGAACTCGCAGAGAAATTTTCTGAGCAAAGGATGAGACAGATGGAATGTACAGGTGATTTAAGTTTGAAACGTATTTAACACCTTAAACCCCATACATGAACCCATACCTCACTCTCATAACTACAGGACTTACACATTTGTTTTATAGTAGATACTGAATAATTTCTAGTAGTAGCTGAATAATTCATAGTAGGTACTGAATAAATTCTTTGTGGTTACAACAGTTACGGAATAAATGATAGTAGGTAATGAATAATTCAGAGTAAATAATGAATTATTATTAATAGATAAAGGATCATTCAATCTGAGTAACAAGTCTTAAGATTAATATGAATAATAGGTCATTTAAGAAACAGAAAAAAAAAACCCCAAAAACCCAATCAGATAAACTATAACTGGTTCTTTGTAAAGCTGCTTTGTGGCAAAGTTCACCGAAAGAATCTTATTATTAAGACTTTACTGTAAGCCTGGCTTTTCACAGTGAAACTTTCATACAGCTAGTGGCATGTTGTACAGATGGTTTAACTTTGTAAATTTAAAAAGTAATTATTTAACAGTTTAAACTCCATACATGAATCCATACCTCAGTTCCCCACAACAGGACTTACAAATTAGCTTCATAGTAGATACTGAATAATTCCTAGTAGAAGCTGAAAAATTCCTAGTAGATACTGAATAATCCCTAGTAGTTACAGCAATTACTAAATAATTCATAGCAGATACTGAATGTGCATAATATGTATAATAGGTAGTAATTAACTCATAGTAGTACTGAAAAATTAATAGTAAAAACTGAACAATTATTAATAGGTAAGGAATAAAAACTAGTTATTGAATAATTATTGAAAAATAAATCTTAAGATTAATACATATAAGAAATCATTTAAGAAGTAAAACAGAAAATACAAAAAAAAGCAATGTATGTGGCTTTTGCCAAAGACGGCACAGAGGTGACTGTTCAAGAAGCGTGAGCCGTTTAGTACGCATGTTCAACGTACAATCCAAAAACAAAGGTGTATTCTTTAATGTGTTTTTTTAATATGTGAATTATAAAAAAATCCGTACTCTATTTCAGGTTGCATAGTCCATTTGCGCCACACGGTCAGAAACTGTATGCTTTTCCTTCTTGTATATTCACCTGACTTCCTGCTGTAATGGTGTGCCCTTTATTTCTAACCAAAATAGAACCCTAACACCACCCAGTGTTCAAACACAATACTACAACTTAATTCAACCAACCACCTTCAGTCCAATTGTAATCATGAAAATGACTCTAACAAGTACTCAGATAAACTACATATAGTCCTTCGTAAAGGTGCTTTGTAGCGATGTTCACTTAGAGAATCTTATTAGAACTGTACTGTAAGCCTGGCTTACAGTACAGTACAGTGAATCTTTCATACAGCTAGTTGCTGTCACGGCTGCCTCTCCCGTACCATGCCCCGGCCACCCGGGTCACCAGAGTACTCACCTGTTTATCTACACCTGTTCTGCATTTCTCTCTCTCCATACTTATATTGAGCCTGAAACGGAATCTTGCGTCCGTTCACAGTCATGTCTACTGGCTAGTGTGGCATCCTCTTACAAGCCTGTGACAGAATGATTACAACTGCTCTGTGTCCTGTTCTCGTATTTTAGTGGTTTTTTTTAGCTCTCATTTTATTTACTACAGTAAATTAGTATATTCAGTTTTAATAAGCTCTCTCTAACAATGAGGTCTGAAAGAGTTATTACTGCATTTATACTGTTTACAGCTCTTTGCTTGGGCTGCCCACAGGCTGCTAATGCTAATGCAGCTAGCAGCAGTGAATGGTCTTTTGTTTACACCTGCGACCAGCTGATCTCACTGAGGCAAGACACAAAAAAGCACAGAGAGATCATCTCCGACATTCCCTTGGAGATACAGAGGGGAAAGACAGTGAGGTCACTGGACAATAAGATGGACAAGCTTACAGAACTAGTCAGATACAACAGGGAACAACAGTGCAGTTTGTGCTTTATGGAAACATGGCTGCATGAGCATATTCCTGACTCTGCCGTGGGCTTTTTGTGTGTTCAGACAGGCAGAACTCGGCACAATAGTGGAAAGTGCAAGAGGGGAGGACTCTGTTTACATTCACATTGTTGTTTACATTCCATCAATGGGCCAGCGAGATTACAGTGTGTGACTTCATCCACACCAAAACCACGAAACTCCAGACGAGGCACCCGCATGCTTTCATCTCTGGAGACTTCAACCATGTTTCTTTGAACAGGACACTGTACACACTTCACACAGTTTGTGGACTGTCCAACCAGAGAAAACAAGACTCTGGAACCGCTGTATGCTAATGTGAAAGAGGCATACAGTTGCACAGCCATCCCACCTCAGATTTGATCACAACCTGGTGTATCTCCTCCTTACCTACCACTCTTTAAGAGGCAGCTAGCCACTGTCAGGACAGTGAGGGAGTGGTCAAAGGAGGTCAGTGCAGCATTGGAGGACTGTTTGGAGTCTACAGACTACAGAAGAACTTTATGAGCTGCGTGGCGAGGACTCTGATTGCCTCAAAGACTGTATCACAGAGTACACCAAGTTCTGTGTTGATAACACTGTACCAGTGAAATCCATAAGCTGCTTCCCCATCAACAAGCCACAGGTGACCAAAGTCCTCCTGAATGAGAAGAAAGAAGCATTCAGGTCAGGTGACAGGGAGGCAGCCAAGGAGGTACAAAGGGGCTTGTCTAAGAAGTCAAAGGAGGGAAGGGACAGCTACAGGAGAAGACTGGAGCAAAGGTTGAAACAGAACAACACCAGGGACGTGTGGAGAGGCACTGAGAGGGCTAATGAGTTTAACCTTTTTTAAAAAAAAAAGGGTTTTCAATAGGCCTCAGCATCTCCTCCAGCTCCAACATGACCCTCATGGCACCCCGTGCTCCTGCTTCCTCCATCAGTGCCTCGCAAGATTGCGACTCTCCATCCTACCTCTCTCCTTCTCCCTCCATTTCACCTGTTAGAGCCTCCTCCCCTTCTCCTGCTGATGACAACTCTGGCACCCATAGACCATCCAAGGAGAAAGTGAGGAGAAAACTACGCGAACTCCATCCTGCCAAGGCACCAGGCCCAGATGGCCTTAGCCCACAGGAACTCAAGTTCTGCAACTCCCAGCTATGTAGATGACTGCTGAGCCTCAGTATCAAGAAAGGACCTGTGCCGTGGAAAACAACATATCTGGTTCCTGTGCCGAAGAAGGCGCACCCAAGTGCCTCATCATACTACAGGCCAGTTGTACTCACAGCATGAAGGTCTGCAGAGGTTTTGTTTGATTTTGACTTCATATTTTATATTGTTCATGTCTTTGTGTCTCCGTGTGTCTGTGCAGTTGTAACATAAGCGATTTCCTCCAGGATCAATAAAGTTTTCTGATTCTGATTCTGATTCTCTTAAACAGAGTAGACTGAAGTAGCATGCCAGGCAGTCCCTCTTTTGCACTGAAGACACTGACCAGGTAGACCTAAGCGGCTGAACCTGGTGTTTCCTGAGCTTCCCTCGTCTACATGACAGTGGGCTTCAAAGAAGCTTCTGGAACTGTGTTCTGTTTAACTGTTTAACTGAAGCAGTGCTGCATCCAGTGCTTTGTTCTGGGACTGTTTGTGTTTAGCTGTTTATCAGAAGCTATGCTGTATTCAGCGTCTCCTACCAAGACTCCTGAAATAAAATCTCATGAGTACCTCCTGTGAGTGTGTCGTTTACCTGGGCTACCCTGGAATATGACAGAAGAATGGACCACTTCAGACACAGCAGGAGTGCGACTCTTGGTGGTTTTACACCAATTACAAGATCAGGCTCTATATCTTGACGAGCTGAACCAGATGGTGGTGGAACTGGTCACCGTGGTACTCCCTGCCAATGGGCCTGAGCCTGGACCTGTACTTTGTGGAGTTCCCTGACCTGCCCGATTTCAAGAAAATCCAG
The DNA here is from genome assembly GCA_037974445.1 of Brycinus macrolepidotus. Taxonomy (NCBI): domain Eukaryota; kingdom Metazoa; phylum Chordata; class Actinopteri; order Characiformes; family Alestidae; genus Brycinus; species Brycinus macrolepidotus. Next base: position 14,285 of record JBBPCZ010162071.1, read on the forward strand.
CGGCTCACCAGGTGGGCTTAGGACTGGGCCACTGCAGTGTGTAGGACTGGGGGCTTGATTACTGCTAACTTCCCCATGTTCGTCTGCTGTGTCCAGACAGTGTTTGATTACTTGGCCCAAAGGCAGTCAAGTGGCAACCAACTCCTCGGATTATGTCAGGGAGGTCAGTCTGTGGCGGATTTTTCCATTATGTTCTGGATTTTTGTGGCTGAGAGTGGATAGAATGAAGCCGTGCTTCTAGCAGTCTATCAGGGAGCCCTAAGCCCTGAACTACAAACTGAGCTAGTATGCTGGGATGCTGACCTTGATCTGGATGGTGTCATAAGGTTAGCGTTATTGACCAGTACTTATGGGCCAAGAAGTGCTGTGCTAACCAGCATTCACCACCAGCCCCCTTGCTCCCCATCCTCACCTGATGGTTCTGTCTAGGGTCCTACCAAAGACGATCCCATACCTGAGCTCATGCAGATAGAAACTTCCAAACTGACCCCTCAGAAGCAGCTTGACTGGCAAAGCCAGAGATTTTGCTTTTATTGTGGAAAGCTGGGCATCGGAGACGGCAATGCCTTGCCCATTGGAGCACGGACACGCCCACCACAGGGGTACTGAAAGAGTTTGTGTCCTTGTCTGGACTGGGTCAGCTGGAAAATTCATATCCAAATCCTTGGTCTCTTCTTTCTCCATCCCTGTGGTTGCTCTAACTCACCCTGCTATGATACATGGCCTAGATGGTAACCTGGTCAGTGGCGCCCCATCACTCATCATGGCCCCAGTGCAATTGGCTGTTTCTCCTCACAACGGTAAAACTACTCAGTGTCTGATCCTTCCCCAATCCCAATTGTTTTTAGGTTTACCTTGGTCAAGGCTACACAACCCCCAGGAAGACTGGCACACACACAAACTTATTTCCTGGTCCCCTCATGCCAATCATTCCATTTGCTTTAATTGCTACATCCAAAAGTCCTCATACACTTCTCTTCATAAACATACCCCCCTAAATATTCCAACCTGGCCTATGTTTTTAATCCCACTAGGGCAACACGTCACCCTCCATACCGGCTATAGAACTGTGCCCATTGAGCTCTTGCTTGGAGCCATGCCCCCACGCTGAGACAGGAGTTCATTAGCAGGTCCATGTTTCCCACCTCCACTAGCTTCTTTTTCATGGAAAAGAAGAATGGCAGACTTAGACCATGCATTGATTACCAGGGGCTCAACGCAGTCACAGTGAAGTATCTGCACCCACTCCTGCTAGTCCCATTGAAAAGCTCTGCAGGTCAGCTATTTTTCACTAAGCTTGACCTGTGGAGCATGTTCAACCTGGTGCACATACGGCTGAGGGACGAATGGAAGACTGTGTATTCCACCACATCAGGGCTATACATGGACCACGTGATGCCTTACGCGTGGGTGTTTGCCCCCTCTGTCTTCCAGGCTTTCATGAATGGGTTTGTCATTATTTACACTGACGAAATCCTTATACATTCAAGATCACTCACGGAACACATCAGTCATGTGCGCCAGGTCCTCTCCTGCCTCCTCGAGCACGAGTCATGCATCAAGCCTGAGAAGTGTGATTTCCATTGGTCAGATATCTCATTCCTTGGCTATCAGATAGGGCTGTCAGGAGTCAGAATGGAGGAGGCCAAGATGTCTGCCATAACAGAGTGGTTGGAACCTCACATAGTAAAGGAGATGGTTCCTGGGTTTCGCTAACTTTTACTGCAGGTTTATCCTGGGTTTCAGCTCTGTGGCAGCCTCCCTCTCCTACCTCCTTAAAGGTAAACCCAAAAAATTAGAGTGGACACCAACAGCAAGAATTGTGTTTAGCAAATTAAAGCAATTATTCACCAGTGCCCCTATCCTCAAAATGCCTGACCTGTAGTAGAGGTTGACACCTCAGAAGTTGGAATAGAGGCAGTCCTCTCACAGCCCTGGAAAGTTACATCGCTGTGCTTGAGGTGGAATATAATTACAATATAGGTAACCCGGGCTGTGGTCCTATGGGGGGGGACTGTCACGGCCACGCTTTGCGTGTCACATCCTCAGCTGTCCAGGTCACCGGAGTACTGAGCCTGGCACGTCCCTTTTCCCTGTTTGCCCTCTTGTTTTGGTTTCTCATGCTCAACTGATTATCTTCACCTGTTCTGCATCTCTCTCTCTCCCAGCCTGAACCGGAATCTGGTGTCCATTCTCCATCATGCCAACTGGCTAGCGTGGTGTGTTTGTGTATGTCCTCTTAAACAGAGTAGACTGAGGTAGTATGCCTGGCAGTCCTTCTTCAACGTTAAAGACACTGACAAGGAAGACCTAAAGTAAGTGGCTGAACTAGACCTTTCCTGAACTTCCCTCATCTACACCATAGTGGGCGTCAAAGAGGCTTCTGGAATTGTTCCTGTTTAAATGTTTAACTGAAGTAGCACCTGATGCGCTTTGTTCTGGGACTGTTCCTGTTTATCATAAGTTATGCTGTGCTTTGTTTGCATTTCCCACCAAGACTCCTGAAACAAAATCTCACAAGTACCTCCTGTGAGTTCATCGTTTAGCTAGGCTAGCCTGGAATATGACAGTTGCATGTTTCAAAAACAGCTGTCAAAACTGTCAAATGAACAACACCCAACCTGACATAAAGTCGATAAAGAAGATCTGCTTTTCGACTGCCCACAAACCACTTTTTTGTTTCTTGTATCTTCTTGTTTGTTATTACATTTTGTATGTATGTGAAAGGTCACACTGTTGGGATATATCAGGTGTAGATTTTATTGTTGTGTGTTTTTCTTTTTATGGATACATTTCTGAATTATCCTTATCCCGGTTTATGACACTGTATGGCATACTTTTATTGATAAACATGGATGTCTGCACTATGTTCATTGGTGGCCAATGAGCTTCTATTACGTCTTAACAGCATTAGACTCTTAGCTCCAGAGCAAAAATTAAATATGTAGTAAATAAATAACAAAATAAACAATCTAGTAGATCTTTAAGAATGGATATTCAGTAAGTTAAATCTTATTTGAGATGTATGATGGAAGGGTTGAGCTTCACATCAGGCAATATTTGCATCAGCACTGGAAAAGCCTGCAACTCTCCTTTAAACTCACCTGAAAGTCACGGATGTAAGTAAAGAAGAAGCAGATGAAGGAAAAGGCCAAAGACCACTCTGCCCCTGCACTCACCTGGTGAGCC
>JBBPCZ010162112.1:0-17470 GCA_037974445.1 Brycinus macrolepidotus
GATATAGGATCAGGGGCATAAAAGCTACCCCTGAAGAAGAGAGCCAGCAGTAGCTGGCTCATTAGGCACCACTGTTCCCCACACCCCACCACAGGCGAGGGACGGCGGAAGCAGGAACCGTCACAACAACAGCCCGGAGACCCGGGCTTTTTTTACGATCAGAAATTACATATATATTTAGTAATTTTGACCTTTAAACAATGCCTTTTTAAAAAATTGATACCATTTTAAAGTTCCAATAAACATAAATTTCAGGATTTTTAAAAGTTTGAGATGTCTGGTTCTACAAAACATATGATCACAAATCAAAGGTTCCTGTGATGCACAGAGCCTCCACTGTTGGCCTAAACACACAGAGGCTTCTGAGGGTTAGTCAATTAAAAGCGTAAAAATAAATATATTTTTCACACACAGTGCATGGACAAAAACTGGGGGCACGAGATGAGTGGGGGTGCGGGGGCAACGTGTGTGTGCATGGAGACAAGCTGATCAAGAGAATCAGAGAGAAATCTCCGTTCAGCACAAAACTCACTGGCTAAGTTAACTGTTAACACGACGAAGCAGAAACTAATTTCAAACCGTTCTAACTAATAAAAACGAATCATTATTAATAACTTGAACGACAAATGAAACGTATACTCTCAAACTAGCATACGTTTGACTCGGGGTTTGTCTCTCTGTGTGTTTAGTGGCTCAGTTCTTCTGCGTGCTCAGTGTTTTCAGCAGCTCTGCTGGGCCGGAGATGACGTCACAACACTCATTCAGACGCTCTGTCTCTCTCTGTATGCGCTTTAAAGGGGACTCGGGTCTCTCTCCTCATACATTACGGAGGACACTTGACCACAAAAATCATTTTTTAAACAATCAATACTCGGCCCTTGATCATCTGATTGATTAGTGGTGTACGACGAGCACACTGAAGGGGATACTGGGGGGGAGGGGGGGTGCCAGCTCTTACCAAGTCATTTGTGGGTAAGGTCAGTTTAATGCGTAGCAGCATTCACATGCTGATTATTTAAACCACAACAAACAGTGACACATGTATATTTTTGTATAACTTACCTGAGCTTTAGTGTCTTGAGGTCTGTTTATGAGTGTGGTGTGTGTTTTGCTCTGTGTCTGTTTCTTCGCATTTCGGTTTTTCGGTCTGTTCCCGGCACCCTCATCTGTGACGTTACAGACTCTCTTTAAAGGTGACTCGACCATTCTCTCTCTCTCTCTCCCCATTTATAACAGAGGTCTTTTGACCATTTTTTAAATGATCAATACCCAGCCCCTGATCAACCAAACACAAAGTTATATACAACTATGGATATTAACAGACATTTTGACATCGAAAAGGTTCCAAAATTCCGCACGAGCTCGGACAGGAAGCAGCACCTATTTTGGCTGTATAAAGAATAATAATAATAATAATAATAATAATAATAATAATCAAACTTAAGAAGAGCAGTGTGATTGCACAGTAACAGCACTGCAGCTGCACTTTATGTAAACTCTGTGGTATATATTTCTGTAACCTTTGTATTTTCTGTATATAAGATTTAGATTGTTTATTATATTGTATTGTTCATTTATACACTTTGTGTCTGTGTGTGTGTATGTATGTATGTATATATATATATATATAACGTATATATATATATCGTAAACGTAAACGTAAACGTATATATATATATATATATATATATGTATATGTGTGTGTGTGTATATATGTACACACACACACACACATATATATATATATATATATGTATATATATCCATACATATATTTGTATTTATAAATAGTATAAACACAAACATATTATATGTACAAATAACACTTATATACATTTGTTAACGTTTGTAAACATTTGTTAATTTATAAATATAAATCCATATTACGTATTCATATTGTAGCGTGTACATTATTGTATATTATATTGCTCAGTGTATTGTTTATTGTGTCTTTACATATTGTTGTTGTTTTTATACTGTTGTGCCTGAGAGACACCATCGACCGGAATCAAATTCCTTGTGTGTGTCGCTCACATACTTGGCCAATAAACGCGATTCTGATTCTGATTCTGATTGCTGATGAAGGCAAACTAATAATAATGAAACTTAAGAAGAACAAAAGTGTGACTACTGATGCAATCACACTATCTTAGACTAGCATTTAGCTTTCATTACTGGAAGAGGACAATGGCTTCTTAGTTTTCTGAGACATTATTATTAGTTGTAGTAGTAGTAGTAGTAGCAATAGTAGTAGTAGGGGTAGTAGTAGCAGTAGTAGTAGTAATAGCAGTCCTATTATTTTTATGTTTGCTGTAAAATCGATTGAATTGAGACTACCCTATAGAGTAACCTCAGTTTGCCAAGTGTACAATTTATTATAATAATCCTGACTTTTTTTCACTGAGTACTTTTCATTTAAATTAATAAAAACAGGACCACACCAGACAAAATACTTATTAATTTAAATAAAACAGAAAAAGGAAAAGGAAAAATATAAATAAAACTGTTTTCATCATGATTGATATAAATGCTAAATTGAAAACATGTATTTTCAAATGTTTCTTAAAGGTGTATACCAAAATTGTGTCTATTATGTGACTCCAAGGTGTCCAGCTGACCATTTCCCATAAATAGGTTTTAATCTTACAGTGATAATGCAAAACTCTCTGCCTACGACAGCATAATTCCCAGAATTATTATAGTAATAATATACTATAGTACCATGTAGTTTTGTTAAAACCTGCAGCATACATTCATTATTTTAAACAGCCAACTGTACAGTTAAAGATATTGTGTTCAGCAGAATACAACACATTTTATTCCATAGGACAATACAATGGACAGTCATGCAACACTTTTTCCAACTCGTGTAGTCAATGTAGTCGCTTCCAAACTTGCTATTGTTGTTAATTTATGGTTGGCTAGATTTAAATGTTTAATTTTACGCTGCTCCTCTCCATTTTTTGAGTGTTGGCATGCTGTCATTTGATGCATTTTCCTGTGATGCCTACATCAAGGACGCATCAGGATTCATTAGTGCTTACGCTACAAATATGTATGTTCACATACATCCCAGACCACCTAGGCAAGTGGTTTGAGTGACTGGATCACAATGCATGCTGGTGGTTGTTTACACTTGTAAGTGGCACTGATGTGATCACCCACAATGCTTTTTAAAACCAAGGCTAAACAGGGCCCAATTGTGTAAAAGGTAATGCGTTTAACAGTTTAGAAGCATAATAGCAAAAATAGGCCTCTGTGCACACTCTTGTCTTTGTCAGGATCCACACTGCTGCATGTAGTAGCGGTAGTATGGGATGTAACGACTAAAAAGAGCAAAACAGTATTTAATTCTGCTTGTGACAAATGGATGCACAAGTTTTTCACAACGCTCTGGGATAGAAAAGGGCTAACAGTTTTGGAGCTGCAAAGTGTTGATATGACTGCAAATGCGGTTCTCTTCCAGTCCTAATGTCAAAAAAAAACCTGTGCCTTCCTGATGATAGAAAAATAACCATGGCCTCTGATGGATGGGCGTGTGAAAAAGAGTGAGAGAATAAGAGAGGTCATCTGATGGTAAAACGGATGAGGGCAGCTATGTTGCTGTGGCTCATCTGGTTGAAATCATGCAGATGGTATTTAATGTGGCTGCTGCGACTCTGTTGTGGTGTGAGGACCGCTGCTGCACAGTCCAGTGTTCTGCCCTTGAGGCGTATTGATGTTGGCCATAGACCCTGCTGAGAGGGAGCATCGCCATCAATGCTTCTGTCCATGGACAAGGTCATTGTTTATTGTAAAAGTGGCACTGTAGGTCACATTTAGTGGGGCACTAAAAAAATTATTTGGAGCGAAACCACCGAAAAAACTTAAAGAACCTTTCAACTGAGAAGGCAACCAAAAGGGGTTCTTCAGTGGCATCACCCAAAAGAGCCCTTTTTACTTTTTTTGAAAGAGTGTAATTCAAAGAAAACTTTCATTTGGTTAAATGAGGAAAAACCCAATCAGTCCTGCCGAGTGGAGATGGTAGGACTGTTAGCTGTTTGTACGGTGTCCTGGAAAACATTGTTTATTCACCAGTAGAGCAGGAAAGATGAGTTTTTATTGTGTGGCTAGCTCACAAGCTGTCATGCGTCAACTAGTCCTGTTAGAAGAGGACGAGACACACTTCTGTAGGCTGGAAAGATCTAGTGCAAATGAAAGGGTTACTGATGCCTAACACAGGTCTTTGATTTCATCTGAAAGCCATTTTTTATTAATCTAATGAAGGCATAAAATATAATCCTTAGACAGTTAAACCACCACACAATCCCAAGGGTTCCATGTTTCCCTCTAGTGCAGAAATCATCGCAAGCCAATCAATGTTTTGATTGACCTGACATAATTCATACATGACTTGGGTACAATATCACCCAATTCATGATTTTTTTTTTCACTTTTATCATTAAGTGTTTATGCAATAGCTCAATTTCACCTGTGTTTTCTAGGCCAAATCGCACCAACCAAACAAATACCAACAATCATTAAGTGTGTTTGGGTTTGATTGCTGAGTCAGAATCTGGGATGAATCTGCTCCATTCACTCTGGTTCATTTGTCTGGAAGTTCTAAAATCAGCTGCAATCATTGTTAGCATTTGTTACAGAATGTCCGGTCAGTCACTCAAAGTCTTTCAAAGTGGTATAAAATTCTCCATTCCAGAGAAACTTCCCAAAGTGACAAAAGTGACAGTGGTAGTGACAGGAACAAGATGTCTGAAGTGTTTAATGCCTCTGAAAGGTACTTCACAGAAAGTTATGAAGTGAAATGGTTTCACACAAATTGCTTGGTGCAGGAGACATAGTTTTAAGAAAGTTGTAAGAGCAGGTTTTGACCTTAAGCATACTTTTCTAAAATACAGTCATGGCAGAAAGTTACATGCAGGGTGTTGTAAAGTAAACCGTACCCAAAGAAAACTTTCTGGATTTACTAGCAGAAAGAAAGAAAGAAAGAAAGAAAGAAAAAGATACCTGAATCAATAATTTTCTCTGTAATGCATCGTTTCACATCACACCGCTCTGAAAAATTCCTGAGGAAGTTTTGATTATGCAGATATTTATAAAAATTAGTAGAAGTGCCTTTTAATCATTTAAGTTGTATGAGCAAAGAAACAGCTTCAGCTTCTATTCTCAAAAGTGTGGCTCGCTTTGCCAGGCTGAGTGACCATTATGGAAATGAGACAATGAGACAATGAGAACGGCCAGGACCAGCAACTTACCCCTTTCCTCTTATCTGACCCTTCTAATGGAGGAGTGGGACACTTGCAACGCCAGTGGTTGTCCTACTTTAAAGGAGGCCAGGAGGTTGGTCTGGGTATTCGTGATCAGCAAATCTAATTATGTGTGTGTGAAAGCAGACCCGCCTGCAGGCATTACTGAGAGTCCGTCAATGCTCTGTCCTTGACTGGGTGGACCCAAGGTCAGGCAATGAGGACTGCCTCACTCTGTCAGGCACCCATTTCCCTGACACTCATTCAATAGGCAATAAGGCAGTAAAGGGAGTGAAAGGCCAAGCATGAATGCATTTGCAGATCAAGAAAATAAGAAACTGTAGAATTCACATTATATGAAGCTGGAGCTTTCATTTATTGGTCAAAGAGTTTGTTCTGGTGGATAGTTATTTCAGTGGCTTGAAAAGTGTCAAGAAGGAAGCGTAACTCTTCATCTAGGTGAATGTTTTCCCCATGTCATTTTATAAAAGACTCATCCTAGCAATGCAATTACTTTTGATATATGTGAACAAACAAACCATGCATAAGTGGTAATGCTTTGTATTAATTGCACATCATAAGCATGAAGGTGCTACTTGATCATCAAAACAATTCAATAGCTTAGCACGCATTTTAGTCATCAGCCTCATCAAATTTACACATTTGAAGGAGTCCACAATTGTTTTGAATTGAATGTAGGGTGTTTTTAAGACTTTCAGTCCCAGTACAAATAGGCGATAAAATGCATACGTGGCACTGCTTGTTTGAAAACACAGGGAAATAGTACCTCCCTTAAATATTTTTAAAAAGGTAAGGTTTACACACAACACAATCACTTTGTCAATTACTTTGGTTGTTCTATTCACGCTAAACGCAGCTTCATCAGCAGATGGCGCAGTATACACTATCCTGGGGCTTCAGTATCTCAGTTGAAGAAGTCCGCGGTATGTGATGAAATGAATTTGATTGTGCACAAAAGAGAGAGGTCATCTAATTCGTTTTCACATTCCCAACAAATTAACTGAATATAAACACAAACCTGGTAACAGACAACAACATTGTACAACATTGGAATAAAGCTTTAGTTTGTAACTGTAACATGCAGAGAGACTGCATTAGATCATAACCAGTTGTGCCTAGCTTCTGTATTTAAAATGGCTGGCGCTGGTAACTGATAAGCTTTCAGTGTGAGCTTGAATGTCAGTCAAATAATTGAACAGAGTGACACGTTGGAGAGACGTATGTTCGAACCCTGTAAATAAATGTGTTGCACAAGAGCAGACTATCCATTATTCTCGCCTGTGTAACATGTTTTAGTGAACAACCCAGAAGGGGCAGCAGAGAGTATTGACAACACTCCTTTCAAATGTAGATCAGTTTGGAGCTGATTTTGGAGGACATGCAGCATCTTCATGACAAAGTAGGTATTCTATGGCAGTTGGGGAAGAATAACCTCTTAGAAGTCTGATGTATCTGATGGGCTGGACAGAAGACAACCCTGCAGATGACTCATTAAAATTGCTGCAAGAGTGCTGGGCAGACTTGAGGAAACCAGGGATAGTCAATACATGAGTTTAGTCAGTACTTAACTGATCTGTTGTCATTTATGGTGGCAATAAGGAAAAGTGTCACTCCTAAAAATAGTAGCACGGAAGAACCCATCCAGAGAAAAGGACTCGAGGAAAAGTATGTCCAGCATATGTACATAAGGATGAAACTCAAGTCAAGACCACAACCACTGAGTACTTTAACTGAATCCTGCTAGCCATATTAAGGACCGTCACGAACGAAGGGAAAGCATATTGGAAAGAATTCCTAGCCATGCATACAACTGCACACAAAATGAAGCAACAGGATACTCACCATAATATTTCCTCTTCAGACAATCACCCCACCTACCAACTGATCTCTTATTCCATCTGACAAAAGGGGAGACACATGATATGTACTATGGCGATGTGGCCCACCGGAAAAGGAGAATGGAAGAGGCATAACGGATTGAAAAAGGCTCAGCTCACAGGAAAAGGACATTATGACTAAAAAGTGCCCTTCAGATTGGTGACTGAGTCCACATTCATAGTTTTAATCCAGTCGTACTGGGATGATCAAGTTTATCGGGTTAAAAAAAGCAAGAAGGTTAGTACAGTCCAGACAGTCTGAAAGTGGTAAAGGAATTAATCGAGTCATACACAGAAACCTCCTTCTGTGAACACTTACCCCCGGAAAGAGAGAGGGCTTTAATTCATCTTCAAAAGAACAGCCATGTCACACCCAACAGGAATAAGACTTGGCCACAAGGAAAAGAGCAGCAGCAACCAGACCTAGACGGGAACTCCGAGGAGGAATACAGAGTCACCAGTGGCATCAGGGTACCAACAGAGGAGGCCAACAAGAGCAATCATCATTGAACCTACCTGCTGAGCCCTTCGGTTAGAAGAGGATTTGTCATTACAGCTTCAAAGACCTATACTCATTCAGTGACAACAGTGAGAAGGCTGACATCTCTGACTCAGAGAATTACTTGCCACAGCTGGTAAGACTGCGACAACGCCTGTGGTTCTGAGTTAAGACACATTACGCCAGTCATCCTTGCTACAGAGAGAATGTAAGGTAACAAAGATTCAGTTTACAGAGACTAAGTCCTTTCTGATTCTTTGGAAGTTAGAGTTTGTTAAAGGCTGCAGAACACTGACAAGTGCCCTTAGAAATGTTGGGAGATATTTAATTTTGTGTGGAGGAGTGTGGCAGTTTGTGTTTGAAAGGAAATAGTAGCCCCCTCAAAAAACTAATGTCTCAAAAACACAATACAATTACTTTGTCACTTATCTGTATTATTCTGTCAGTAGCTGAAGCTAGCAGAGCTAATAGTTGAAGCCCAAACAATTTGAATTGTTTTACTAAATTTGGATTAAATTTGCTAAATCAACCCTTTAAAAAATGTTAATTGTGACATTTTATTTTTCTCACTAACACAATCCTTGAAAGCTTTCAGTGCACCTATCTTTTCAGTGGAATGATTTAACAAAGACAAAACAAAAATTGTAAATTACAGTTTTGAGCCCCCAAATATCACTGTGAACAGATGTCTCCTACATCTGAAATGAGTTGTCAACAGCAGCATTGTGGGTCTACAGAGATTACACTGCCCTCTTTTGACATAGCTGATACGCTACTTTCACCAACATAGGGCCTTTTATGTCACAACTGCTAGAGTGTTTTTAATATGTAGATCCAGCTATCTAATGTTATGTGGGGGGGGGGCCTGTTTAAAAAGATTAGTTGCATACTCAGCTGTATGGTGCCAGCCAGGGTCATAATTTGTCCTTTTCTTACAGTGTCTACAGACCCCGACCCTTTTGACTAGTACATTCTTGGTTGGTGTGTTTGATAATTGCGTTTTATATGGAATTTTTTTAAGATTTCAGCCTCAACCCAGGAATAAATCTAGGTAAAAGTTTTATTGCTTTTGGGCAGTGGAGATTTAACTACAATGTGCATGCATTATCGCTTTACATAATGGGATTATTTTTATCAACATCCAAACAAAATGTAAGGGGTGCTAATAATTAACTGAAGTTGAATTCACATTCATGTTGCCCTTTTTTCCCTTTTTGCCTCTTTCCCCCCCAAAAGGTCGGTGCTTATGCCTGTTCATAATGCTTGGTCAAGATTAGTTTTTAAGGTAATACATGTAATTCATAACTGGCCCATTCAAATGAACTTTGGTTTATGGCAAAAAGACTTTGGTCTGCCGCAGAGGTGCAGTGCTTACTGGAAATTTGCACAGTTGAGAGAATACAGGAACAACTTTATACAACAGAAAAGAACCCTCAGATATTTGGTAAATTTGTGACATTTTATGAAGTAACCTAAATAATTTAATAGAAGTTTACCAATGACTAAATGGCTGAAGTGTATAAATACTTTTCAAGGCCACTGCAGGTTGATAGGGTCTGTGATTTCTCTCAAAACAGTGGGGATGTACTTTCTCAACTCCTTGGTTCTTAGCCTGCAACTTTGGAATCTTTTGTTTCCAAGACTAGTGCCGTTTGAGTATGCTTTGTCACTTGTCAAGTGTGTAAGCGTAAAGTGACCATTCTGTCATACGTGAACACACCACAGCACACAGTGTGAACAGCACTGTGAACCTCCCAGCAGAGATTCAACACAGTCACCACATTGGGCTTTTTACTTTTTTCAGGGAAAGGTAGGTAAACTTACTCCCTGAATAGTTCAAGTCAAAAAGAGCTCAATTGTTTAAGAGCTTATGACACAGAAAACTGACCAACATAGCCTGTTTTAAATAAATAATGTGTTTGATGTCTTTTCTCATTTCTGCCAGACATTTCAGCCTAAACTACAATGTGAAAGAGGGAAGGAAGGAAGGAAGCAAAGATGGAAAGGAGGGAGGAAGGAAAGCAGGGAAGGAAGGAAGGGAGGGAGGGACTGGAAGAAAGGAAGGAAGGAGGAAGGAAGGAGGAAGGAAGGAGGAAGGGAGGGATGAAGGGGGGAAGGAAGGAAGGACGGACCAGCAATAGGGTCATGGGAGCCCAAGGCTCAGCTAGCTTATTTGGTCCGATCCCACAGATGAGCTACTGTAGTACAAAATGCTAGAAAGTTAATGCTGGCTTTGATAAAAAGGTGTAAAAAAAAAAGTGGTCACATAAGCATCAAAATTGGTCCATGGAGCGATGGCAGAAAATGGCTTGGTCTGATGAATCACATTTTCTTTTATATCATATGGATGCACGGGTGCATGTGTTGCACTTACCTGAGGAAGAAATGCACTATGGGAAGAGGGCAAACCAGCGGAGGCAGTGTGATACTTTGGGTTATGTTCTGCTGGGAAATCTTGGGTCCTGGCATTCATGTGGGAGTTACTTCCACAATGGGGCCAACGCTTAAATTACCGCACCTCTCAGGAGCTCGCTAAATTACATTTACAGTTTATCAAATCAAATCAAAGTAGTCAGGATGAAAATAAAATACAACAAATACAATATGAGTCCACGGTGGCGCAGTGGGTAGCACTGTTGCCTCACACCTCCAAGGTTGGGGGTTCAAATCCGGGTCTTGTGTGTGCGCGCGGAGTTTGCAGGTTCTTCTCGTGATGGTGGGGGTTTCCTCTGGGGTCTCTGGTTTCTCCCACAGTCCAAAGACATGTGCGTCAGATGAATTGGGGATTCTGAATTGACCGTAAGTGAACTGTGTGTGCCCTGCGGTGGGCTGGTGCCCCACCCAGGTTATGTCCCTGCATTCCACCCATAGACCCTGGGATAGGCTCCAGGTACCCACAACCCTAGTAAGGATTAAGCGGTTACAGAAAAATGAACGAGTCCTTTAAGCCCCATGAAAATCTCAATCTCTTGAAAACCACATACTATGTGTGTTATGCACTAACATGATGTCAAAATAATAAAACCCTTAGCTTTATCAGGGTAACAGATTCCATTCTGATTCCTTGTGCCTAAGCGGCTCCATGCAGGGGTTTGAGAGCAGGCAAAAAGAATTTGCCCAAAATACTGAGCTTAAGCTGTCTAGTGACAACATGAAAGGGGAAATCTATTCTGTATCAATAATTCCAGTGACCCAGCTGACATTTGTTTAATTGAACAGGCTGACACTGTTTTAAAATGTGATCAAAATGATGTAAACATACTGGAAGCGACTATTAAATAAATATCTGCAAAGATTTTAAAGAAGTATACAAGGCTCCAGCTGGGTGTGGATAATGTGGATATGTGGATCGGATGAGCACGAGCTTCCGTGGATGCTCCATAACAAGCCAACAAGCTGCATGCACACAGCTGCTTTTCCTCTCATCAAATCCAATTACTCCCATGACCCACATGGTTCTCTAGAGAGGGAGAAAGAGAGAGAAGCAGAAAGAGGGCACCTCCAGCTGATGCAAAGTGCCCCTGGCCCCGCAGCCCTTGCACTAGTGTTTGTCACACGTGGGTGTGTGGGTCCAGCTCATCTGTTCTGCCACTGCCACATGACAACATCCAGAGGCAAGAGAAAACAGACTAAATGCCAAGCATCTTCAGTCCAGGCTTTTTCACAGCTGGCTAGTACTTTTACACAAACTCGGGCCTGTGGAACATTGAGTCTCTGTGTCTCAAAGAGTAATCAGGAGAATATTAATGGATATAGCCTTTCTGTTACCAAAATAAAGGTCATCTGGCCCTGAGAGCTGATAGGAGGAATCAATGGAGGAATCAATGAGTATTACAGCCAACCTATGCAGTTTTTATAACTCAAGACTGCACATTTTTGTGTTTTCCCCACTCCCAATACACCTGATCTAAATAATCAGCTTACCACCAACTGACAGGGAAAAAGCAAGGAAAGCATTACAATGTGCAGGAGCAGGACCTCCCAGATGAAGTTTGCTAAAGAGTGACTACCGAACAAGTTCAAGGGAACACCGGAAGGTTGTTTCCATAGATGAATGGTGGTGTTTTTCTACATATGCTTTTTCTACATGTGCATCTGTGTCCTGATGTCACTTTAGTCCCTTTTCCTGTTGAAATACTGCCATCCATGCCCCAAAAATTACTTTCCTCTTTTCAACTTGATTCACAGTTGAGGTCAGATGGGCCTACCCAGCATTTCTACACTGAACATGGTATTTGATTGGTTCATGCAGGACACCTGCATGGTTGTGTTTCTCCACTCATTTATGCAGGTTCTTCCTTTGATTTGTCGCCAGTCTGTAGTGTAGGTACCCATGGTGACCAACAGGTGGCAACACCACCAGAAATGTAATGCAAGTATCCAGTCACAGATTGGGTGGATTCTATTCCGAGTTGTAGGCAGAGTCTGTACTAAAGATTATAAAAGCTGGCCAAACCTCACATTCATTCTTTCTGTGTAGTGTCTGCTATCCAAGGCAGACCTCTCAAGGGAGGCCACCGTCTTTGGTCTGGAGGGGAAAAAAAGGAACTTAAAGTTTCAGTAACCTAGCCAAAGTTTAGCTTAGGCGTCTGTTGCAACAAGCCATCAACAAAGTCAAGTTTGCAACAGGCCTTTCTGCGGCCTATGAGAGGCGACCAAGTCTTTCATTTTCAACTGCAGAAACTTCATCCCTAGACCTCGGTGGAACCAGACGATTCCCAGCATGACTGGATGAAATCTGTATTCCGAACTTTCCACAGAAACTTTGTGAGGATGACAGACTGAACTTTAAGTATTTGCAAAAATATCTAATCAGGTGAACTTTTATATCTGGGCACAGCTTACCTTCAGAAACAAATGCTGTAAAGTAAAAATTTGTAAATGTGTTCATGTTCATGATTTAAACTCAGATTTATATGCGCGATAGATTTATCTTTGCATGCGACCTGTTCCTGTGAGTGATATTTTTACCATTCAATCTTGCGCCACAATTCTTTTCCTGTTTCACATGTCTCTATCTCTCTCACACTCCTTCTCTGAATAGTTTTCACTTAAATTGTAAATATTCTAATTCAGCCGATTGCTTTGTGTTTACAAATAGATTGTTAATAAATGTTTCATTTATTTTCACCAAGTTTCTTGATTTCATTCTAGTACTCACTGATGCCAAAATAAAAAAAAAATCACATTTGTTAAACAACCTTCAGAATTCAAATCGTTAATGTTACTATCTTTAGTTAGAAATTAAACATTGTAATGTTTATTATTTGATTATACTAGTGAGTGATGAATGAATGAGACTGATTTATTAATGGAATGAGGGCAGACCACACTGTAGTTTAACAGTAGACTGTGACTGACAAGCAGCATCAAGTTCAAATATTATTCATTGGACAAAGATTTTTAATAACTAACACAGATTTCAGTTCACATATCATTTCATACTGTTTTAATTGGGGCTCAGCCAATCGTATTTTGGATCTTTTTAGATTAGTATAACACAGAAATATCAGCTTTATTTTGGGGAAATTTGATTAGTTCTTAATATGCAATTTTATAGCAAACCAACTATGTTTATATGAAGAACATTTTCAAAAGGCGGATGTCTCCACATGTGTGACAAATATACACAAATTTTGTAAAATATCACACATGTATCCTGTATTTTGATGTATCCTGTTGATGATTCAGATCATGCTCTGGGTCTTAGGAGGTTATTAATTGCCTGACATTAAAAACCACCACCCATTCTTCTTACCTCTCTGAGGACACACTATCAACACACAGACTGATGGCTGAGGAGGGATATTGTTCTTTGAGGGACCATTGATATTTAACAGCAGGCTCTTGCCCCCCTTTTTTTAAAAATAAGCATCATATTTTCATGCCATTCACCCATTCACAGAAGAATTCCATCAGCTCAGACAAGCAGAATGACACATCAGGTAAAACAAAAAATTAGCATGCGACACCATTTGGACAAACACGGAGAGATAAAGTTCCGCTGAAACAGCATGGCTGCAGAAGATGGCATATTTTTGAAGTTGTCAAATGGTGGGAGCATTAGTCAGCACTTTTTCCCCATCTCTCTCTTTCCTTTTCTTTTTTCTGCATAGAGACAGAATGAGAGTCCCAGGGGGTAATAATGGCAGAGCTGGGCAAGGATGATGATGAAAAGGCAGCATGACTTTTTCACTCATTGTCATACTACATACATAGTAGGATTTTGGCCAAGAACTGCTTACAAGAGTAAAATTGAATTGAAAACCTCTTTTAACCCACTTCTGATGTGACTTTAGCCAACCAACCAAGACGGCATGAGCAGATGTCTGCGTGGCGGCCTCTCCATGCAACTAATCGGTGCTAAATGTTTTGTCATTGTCTACGTTCTGTTGATGTTTTGTTATGTAAGTGCTCCGGTGCCTTGCATATCTGCGTGTATGACCTCAAAACTGTTCTAAAATACAGAAAACAAGACAAAACTACACAGGCCACATGACCTCAGAGCAGCAATGGTGACTGAACCCGGAAACACGGCAAGCAAGCAGGCCTTCGCACTAAGCTAAAAGCTAATCCAAACAGTCCCACTGTCCCATCTCTTCTGCTGGCAAATATGCACTCTTTGGACAACAAAGGGGACTACTTAAGGCTCCGACACACTACACGAAGGGACATGAAGGACTGTTGTGAAACTTGGTGCCCTGTAACTTGGTTGCATGATGGCATTCCTGGCTGGCTGGCCGCTCTCTGTACTGCATGGACAGAGACAATGTGAAGAGTGGTAAGAAACGAGATGGCAGAGTGTACATATATACCAATAATTAGTGGTGCACACATGTGACTGTAGTCTCTAGACGCTGTTCTGCTGTGGTGGAGCTTATAGCAGTGAAATTTTGTTCTTTCTACCTGCCGTGGGACTTTAGCTTGTTTGTTTTGTTTGCTGTGTATGTGCCATCTAGAGCTAATGCTAACCAAGCACTAGCGAAGCTGTATGAAGCCTTACACAACCTGCAAACTGCCCACCCCGAAGAGATGTGGGCATCATCCATGGCAACTTCAACCACACAAAGCTGAAGTCTGTTCTACATAGATTCCACCTGCATATGAACTTTGCAACCAGGGGTGAAAACTGCTTAGACCATGTCATGTTTACAACAACATCAAGGACACTCTCCGAGCAGAGCCCTGCTCCCATTTCAGCAACTCCGACTCCATCTCTGTTAAATTGGTCCCAGCCTACAGTTCTCTGCTTAAATGCACTACACTGGTCCAGAGAGACATCAGATTGTGGCGAGAGGCTGCCATCTCAGCACCTCAGGACTGTTTTGAGTGCACAGACTGGTTAGTGTTTAGAGAGGCTGCTACTCATGAGGGCTGCTTTGATGCGGAGGAGTACACAGCAGCTGTGATAGGCCACATCAGCAAATGCAATCCAATGAGGATGTTACTGTCTCCAAGAGAGCTACCACAAGAGCCAACCCTGGATGTCTGCAGAGGTCTGGATGGAGCTGAAAGCTAGAGATGCTGCCTTTAGATCTGGAGACAAGGCTGTCCTCAGAACTGCAAGAGCTTACCTGTCTAGGGCAATCAAGAAGGCAAAGTATGCATATGCCCAAACAATCCTAGGGCACTTTCAGAACACCAGAGACACTTGGAGCATGTGGAGGGGCATGCAAGCCATCACAGACTACAAATTGCCACCTTCTCTCTGTGACAGTGATGCTTCCCTCCCTGACACGTTAAATGCCCTCTACGCATGGTCTGATGCACTCAATAGAAAGCCCTCAAGGAAATCCACCCCACTCCCAGATCAGCAGGTAATCTGTCTGACCAAAGCCACAGTGAGACAGACTCTAACCAGAGTAAACCCTGCAAAGCTAACCTGGACAGGTGCTTAAGGAGTGCGCAGACCACCTGGCCTACATCCTCACTGATGTGTTTAACACCTCTCTGTCATAAGCACTAGTCATAAGCTCACTGGACCATCTTCAGTTTGCTTACCACCCCAACTGATCTATGGATGCCATATCCACTGCACTACACTTTTGACTGACCCACCTGGACAAGGGAAACTCTCCTGTAAAGATGCTGCCCATCAACTTCAGCTCAGGATTTAACACTATCATTCCACAGAGACCTTCCACTGACCTGAGCAGGCTGGGCCTCAACACCCCCCTTGCAAACTGGATTTTGGACTTCCTGACTGAAAGGCCTCAGTCAGTCCGCATTGACACCAACATCTCCTTCACCATCACACTCAGCACAGGAGCACCACTGGGCTGCGTCCTTGGCCCTTTGCTCTTCACACTTCTGACTCACAACTGCTCAGCAGAGTCCACCTGAAACCATATCTTCAAATCTGCAGACGACACGATGGTAGTGGGTCTCATCAGGAGTGATGATGTCTCTGCTTAGAGGAGGTGACAAAACAGGCTGGCTGGTGTAAGAGCAACAATCTCTTTCTTAATGTTGATAAGACAAAAGAGATGATAATAGACTTCAGGAAATCCAGCACTGCTCACCCACTTCTCACCATCAATGGCACTACTGTTGAGAGGGTTAAAAACACCAACACCACATCACAGATGACCTCTCTTGGTCCCTCAACTCCACGTCCATAGCCAAGAGGGCTCGGCAGCATCTGCACTTTTTGCAGAGACTGAAGAGAACGAGCCTTCCCCCACCAATCCTCACCACATTCTACAGGGGTGCCAGTGAAAATGTGCTCTCCAGCTGCATCACTGTCTGGTATGGAAACTGTAATGTTTCAGACTGTAACACATTGCAGCAGATAGTGATAGTAATACATTTACCAAACCCGCTGCTATAACAGAGCCAGTGACATTGTGAAGGACTGTTCCCACCCGTTATAAAGACTTTTCTCTCTTCTACCATCTGGCAAAAGGTATCAAAGCTTCCGCTCTGGTTCTGCAACAGTTTCATACCACAGGCCATCGGAACACTGAATGCACATAAATGTCTAGTCCCTGGTTAACCAAGTACATTTCAGTGAACTACCCCATCTTATACTTTAAATATCTCTCATATTTCACTCTGGACTTTCAATTAGCACCTGCACTTTACCTACTGGCAGGTGCCACTACAGGCATACTTAAGTTTCTATTACTCAATTTGCTAAGCTATATTTTACACATACTCAATGTGGTTCTATGCTGCTAACTGTCTCGTGTGCAATAATATTTGTAGTATAATTCATTCTGGAAGGTCCCTTTCACACTTTACTGTTACATTGCTGTATTGTCTACTGTATTGTCTCATTTACATCCCAGTCACACTGTTACATTGCAGTGTTGGCTATTTATTGTATTGTTTCTGTCATCCTTGTGAATATTGTGAACAGACTAAATGTTACTGATTGTTTATCTCATTATCTATTATCTGCCGCTATTTTATTGCATTTATTTTTATTTTTATTACATTAACACTAACTCACTTTCATAAACCATTTTACACTACCTATCTACACTTCTGTGTTACACTGTTGTTACAATAATCTTCTTGTCATTGTGTTGCACTATTGTTTGTTGTCTATTTTTTTTAATTCTATTGTCTTATCATCTTTTATTCTTTCTTGTTGCACTGAACATGCTAATGACAAAAGAAGCATCCACACTATACTGTTACATTGTTGTGGTGTCTATTTATTCTCTTGTTTTTATTGTTCCTGTTGTAACTTGCACTCTGTTGAATGTTGCTATATGTTGCACCGTGAAGAAATATTGTCTCATCACAGCGTGTACACAGCTGCTGATGAAAAAGTAACTTTGGTTTTATGATTATGTGTGTATGTATATATATATATATGTATG
>JBBPCZ010162140.1:0-17470 GCA_037974445.1 Brycinus macrolepidotus
ACTTGAGTACATATTTTGCAGGATATTTGTACTTTTACTTAAGTACTAAGCTTCAGTACTTCCTCCACCACTGCAGTTAAATTTCCTCTTTCATTAAGCAGCAAGATGAGTCTTTGGGCTTACTTTGACTCATTTACAATTCTGTTGAAGCTGTTTTTACAGTAGGGGGGACAAAAAAGTCACTCACTCACTCACTTTCTGTAGCCGCTTAATCCTCTCTAGAGATGCAGGTACCCAGAGCCTATCCCGGGATCAATGGGCACGAGGCAGGGACTCACCCTGGGTGGGGCGCCAGCCCACCTCAGGGCGGTGACAAAAAAGCAACGTTTAAAAAAATCAAAAATATTGAAGCACTGTTTTGTCAACAGCCTGTGCCTACATGTCACACTAAAACAAACACGTCACACCAAAACAACTACATGTCACACAAAAACTGTCTTTGGAGAGTCATTTTGCATCTCAAATAGCTGCTTCCAGTCAAAGCCACAATGAACGATGAAACAAGCCAGACTCTTAATAAGGGCTCTGACTTACAAGACTGCCTCTCACTCATGAGTGTCTTTCAACCTCCACTTTCCACAAGGAGGTGTGTTTTTGAAAGAGATGCCCTTTGTGCCTCCTCTCCTCACCCTCAAATTCTGTGATGTATGCTCAAAAGCTTGTTGCCACTTGGAGCAAAACAGAATAACTTCATTTCAACATAAAGGTTCTTGGAAGACCATTCAGTGAATAAGTTATGGATTTTGCCAAGCGTGTTCCAGCAAAGTGCTAATAAAGCAGCTGCTCTCTGGGCCTATTTGCAGAATTGGTGAACGTGGAGTCGGAGACGTGAGAGCTGCTGGGGCACTTCGATTTAGAGCAGAAAAAGAGGAAGAACTCAAGGCGCTCCTTGATCCTGTGGAGGGGAAGATATAATTTAGATGGATTACGCCACAGCACCTCTGTTAGATTTCTGAGGGGCGTCATCGATCTCTGTCAGTTTACATAACATTGATAAACCTTTTAGTCACGCGGGTGACGGTTGTGGCGTGATGAAGAGGGCAAGGAGATGATCCATCCTAGGGAAAGAGTATACATAAACATTTACCAGCCAGTGCATTTTCTCCTGCCATGAAAAGGGAGCGTGCAGCCGGCTGTCGGCGTAAGTACCTGTAGGCAGATGTGAATCATTGCTCTCTTGAGAGTGGGTCTCTAAAATCAATAAAATGCAAGGCGACACACGGGAGATTCGGTGCCTTTCTTCGGTCTGGAAGGATAAAGCAGCGAGTTTTAACTATTATCCGACGGGGTAAAGGAGCAGTGGCTCCTCTGCGTATCGTGGAAGTGTATGTATCCTTCATGTCCCCCATGGAGGTGCCCCCATCCTCCTGTACGACCATTTCTGAAGCTTGTTTTTCCCTCTAAGGGAGGGAGAGGAGGACTAGCCAGGCTCGGAGAGAGAGCAGGCAGGATTGTGAGTGATTGCAGGGAGCCTATAGAGATCCGGGTGCAGCGTGTGTGTGTGTCTGCAGGGGCTTTGGTTGAGGGGATAGAGAATCTTTCTGGGGCACAAACAACCCCCCACTGGCCCCATTCCTCTCCCCTGGCGCTGCTGTGGTTTTGCCTCCAAAGCTGGCTTTGTCTGAGTTCTAGGCACTGGAGCCGAAAATATGCCTTACCAAGCATACGCACACACACACAATCGCACACAATAGAATTCAGTTCAACAATGCACCTCTGTTGTAACTAAACTGAAATGGAAATGATCTCCAAAAATGGTACACTCTTAGCAAAAAAGGTTTCTATACAGTCCCCCAAAAAAGGTTCTGAGACGTTAACAATAGGAACCCTTTTATATCAAACCATGTTTCAGGTCATATAAAGAAGCAGATGCATGTGTTTGTGTTTGTGTGAGGGAAGAGGTTATTTAGCGAACTACTTGTTCTGGGTAAGTGCAGAGAACTTGAAAGTGTAAATCTAGCCCCTAATTGTGAAGGAAAAACACACGTAAAATCCACAGGACCACCTTTTTAAATTCCCAGCCTGCTTAACAGCTGTGAGTGCTGGCAGAGGGAGCACTTCAAGGTTACTTCTCCTCATACATCCTTGTTTATGTATCGGTTTTGTCTCAGTGTTTTCTCTGCTGGAAAACATGTTCCCTCATTAGCCTGAGGTGTAACATGGAGGGAGCTTCAACATTCTAATTAAGGAAACCGGTGAACATCTTTTAATGAAGGAGCAGTAGCTTCCATCAAGAAAAAAAAAAACAAAAAAACAAAAAACAGCATGTTTGTTTTGGCACCTTATATGGACAAAAGTACCAGGATGCCTGACCATTACACCAACAGGGACTTTAATGACATTGTATTCAAATATATAGACTTTTATATAGAGTTACCCCCTCCTTTGCGCCTATAACAGCTTCCACTCTTCTTTCCACAAGATTTTGGAGTTTCTGTGGGAATTTGTGCTCATTCACTCTGTAGAGCATTTATGAGGTCAGGCACTGATGCTGGACGAGAAGGCCTGGCTCCCAATCTCGATTCCAGTTCACAGTCATGCTGGAATAGAAAAGGTTCTTCCCCAAACTGTGTCCCCAAAGTTGGAAGCATGTCGCTGTCCAAAATGTCTTGGTTTGCTGAAGCATTAAGATTGACCTTCACTGGAAGTAAGGGGCCTAGTCCAAACCCTGAAAACCAGGTGTGTACCAATACTTCTGCCTATTTATTATATACGCACACACACACACACACACACACACACACACACACTTCTTAGGAGACTCATGCACCACATACACACTTAAACACACCTTAGATTTGACCATGACCTACACGGTCAAATTAAACAATTTCATGGCTCTTAGCTAAAAAATTTGAAGCCCTCTCAGGTGCTGATTTTGTATACACTAAAAATGATGAAAGTTTAATAGGGTTGCCAACTTTGTTAAGGTAACTGGAGTGAGATTTTCATGGTGGCAGGAATGAGATTAGAGTGAGACTGTCAGTTTTGCATTTTTAATAGAAGCGGAGTAATATAACGCAGTGTTGGTGGCAGGTGGCAAGGAGACAAAGTCAAACCAAACAGAAGAGCTTGAGGAAAGAACCAGAAGCGTGAGAGTTGGCAATCATGCATAAAGAACAAATACAGCCTAATGCTAAATTAAGCTTTCACACACACAACTTCGATTCACCCACTCCACGAGATGACATAAGTACAGATGCACTCGCAAACCCCTTGGCTGTAGCCTATTTAGCCTCTGTAGCCATTATCTGGACATAATGACAGAAATAATGGCACAAAAATCAGTTTTCTTATGAAAGATTTTTGAGTACCACTTTACTGAAGGACAGTGGAAAGCTACATGACACCTCCATAAGCCTTTCATGACCACTGACCTAACCCTACATAAACGTTAATAAAGGCTTATTCCAAAATGTGTCAGTTGTTATAAAAGTAGCTGTTGAGAATTTTGATATTATTTCACCTTCGCCAGCTTTATGATAACTGATATTTGGAATAAGACTTTCTAAAAGTCAGTGTTGGTTTCTGTCAGTTGTCATGAAAGGCTTATGTAGATAAAGCCATGTAGCCTTACAAGAGCTGTCCTTCAGTAAGATCGTTGTAAGAAAACAGATTTTCTTCTGTCATTATTTCATGTCACGATGTCCACAATCACCGTACAAACTATAAAGGCTAAATAGACTACAGCTAAGCCTTGTAGCCGCATGAGTGCTGCCCTTCAGTGTCAGAAGCAAACTACATACTGACGTGTCAATCGGGTCCATGTCCATTTAGTTTAACACTGCATTTCATATGCTTGACTGTGGTGGTTTATAGGGATTTTATTGTGTAATTCTATTTAGGCAGGTTATAGACCTGTACTGAAGCCAATTTCATGCTGATCTCTTTCATTAAGTCAATTTGGCTAGTTTCAGTTAAGAGATTCTGAGAGTTCCTAGCTATCACCCTCAATCTGTCCTTTGAGACCATCATTAAAGTGGATTGATTGCTTAGTTAGCCATGTTAATTTGCTCCATTAAACTTAGCCACTGTTAAAGGACAACACTGTTAAGCACCACACAGGCAGGCAGTGTCTGGCCCTGTGGTTAAGGCTATTGAATAGCACCCCAAAGGTTGTAGGCTTGATCCTAGGTGTGTAGCAAATTAACCCCAAAGGGAGGGTGGCAGGATGCACTGTTCCGTCCTTGAACAGCTCACGTAACTACAAGTTGCCCCAGGGGTCACTCCATTCTTCTCCCCATAGGATGTAATTGAAAACAGAAAATTGGTTTCATTGATTACCATCGTTGCTTGACAGGACTGTAGATCTCCAACCAATATGACAGCAGCATCTGACTACGCAGGGCTGTTATCAGGCCTGTTATCAACTAATGACATAGACTCTTAAACAAAGATGTCAAAAAGGGTTCTTTGGAGGCACTTTTTTCCCTATGGAGCCCAAAGGGAACCACTTTCGGTTCCCTATGGAACGTTCCATTTGTGTCAGTGGTTTTTCACTCAACTGTGTTACTTATATATAGTATTTATACCAAGCATTTCTGTATATAGCATAGTGTATTCATATAGAGCTTTTTTTTCTTTTCTACAGATTTTTAATTTTGATTTTATTTAGACTTTATATTATATTGTTCTTGTCTCTGTGTCTTTGCAGTCATTACATAAGCAATTTCCTCCAGGATCAATAAAGTTTTCTGATTCTGATTCTGATTCTGATAAGTAACATGGCCCTTATAGTCACGCCTGAACACACCCCAGCACAGCACACAGTGTGAACAGTGTGAAATTCTTCTCTGCGTTTAACCCATTCACCAAGTGAAGCAGTGGGCAGCCAGGAACGCAGCGCCCAGGGAGCAGTGTGTAGAGACAGGACCTTGCTCAAAGGTACCTCAGTGGTGCTGCTGGCAGTCCTGGGATTCGACTCCACAACATTCCAATCACAGGGGCAACTCCCTAACCACCAGGCCACCAGCAGTCCCAAATCGACTCAGTGTTGGATTCGAAGTTGTGACCTTGCCTCTCACAGTGCAAAGTGTAAACCAGTAGACCATCTGTGTGAGTAAAAACAGCAGCCACACCCCTAGCTGGGCTTGAACCACCAACCTTTCGGTTAACAGCCAAGCGTGCTAACCAGTTACAGTTTTGTAAATGTTAGGAAGTGGTTATTGGTATTTTAGAATGTCGGAGGAAGTTCCTTCAAGAGAAAACCAGTAACGTAATTGGTGCCAATAGTATGGCGTTCAAATCAAATAAAATGAGAAACAGTGGATATATTGACTAGATTTAAGATGATTTCACTAGCCACGATATGTTTTTTACAGTGTCCCAGCCAGGAATCGAACCCAGGACCTTCTTGCTGTGAGGCAATAGTGCTACTCACTGCAACCATGGCACCCACTAAGCTGGTATCACTGCACACAAAACATTTTGTTTCAATATGTTTCATGTTAACAGCAATCACCACTAGATCAGTATTATGAATGGGCTAGCTAGCTTAAGGACTGTCTGACTCTGGATTCATGTTTGTATTAGTACTAGCTAGGTTAGCTGGGTTTCACAAATCTTGTATGGTTTGGTTTCTGGTTTTCTTCGGGAACAGTAACGTATTTTTCATTCTTATTCTGATTTTTGAATGTAACAGCAAATGAGAAAACGTGAGTGTGAAGAATTTTTTCAAAGTTTAAAGAACCTCCACACAATACAGATGTTCTATCAAAGAACCATATAAGAATCTTTATTTTAAGAGCATATTTTAAAATAATTTTGACTAAAGTTATATTTGAACATGATTCGTTTTCCAAGAAGAGATGGGGTAATGCAGTTTTACCACAGGACTGACTGACCGTGAATAACCAGTTCAAACAGGTTACGAAATCTCAATATAAATTACAGTGATGAGAGAACCATCTCAAAAGATTTAATTAAGCCATTATTTTGTTTCCTCTAACCATCTGCCTAGCTGTCTTAAGTGAGCGCAATGTGTCATTATAGTCACTGGTTTGTGAATTTGCAGCCATCAGTCAATATCACCATATAGAATCAAGACCTCACATTTTACGTTTTAATGTACGGAGTTGCAGAGATGAATCATATCTCCAGTCTCTGGGGAGCAAGTCGAGTCTGAAGTCTTTTAGTTTAGTCTCGTTAGCTGCAAGCATTGCATGGTATTAAAGTAAACCCATCAGGTTCAGTTGAGCTTCATATAACAAGTCTTTCAAATATCGAGCTTTTCATTAAAAGAAAGGCTTTGGTCTCAAGGACAGAACTGAAGCGCTATGCGGTGCTTTAAGGAAAAGGACTGACTCGTGCCCTCATTGGAATCAAACCCCAGAAGTGGGTCAAGACACTTGGTGAGAGCTTCAGAGAACATAAGCAAACACTTTCTTCAAACGCCTCAATACTTAAGAAAGACCTTGATTGCATTTTACCAATACAGATATTCACCAGGGTTAATATAACCTGGAATTATTTCTACAGGATCTTTTATAGTAACTAAAAACCACCTTAATCTTTGTGCACAGTCCGTAAAAAGAACTAATGTGGCAGATTCAGACTCTCTGAAATCACAGGGAGATGCCAGTTATAATTATATTATCCCACCACCCCGTGAAAACTAATCCTGTCCGAATAGGACATATCTCTCCACCAGCTGTTAAAATGGGCCATTGTACAGAAACCTTCCCGCGACAAGATTTTATGAGATTCGATGCACACACTTTAGCCAGTTAGCATGAGGAGCACAAACTTCAGCCATTTATCCTGGAATGGCCTATAAACTTCAAAGAGGGCATGGGCTCATTTCAAATGCACACCCAACAACAGGCAGGATGTAATAATAATAATAAATCAGGGAATCAGCCCAGACAAATGAAATCATCTGCTGAGGCTGGAAGCGTGCCAAATTGACATAAATAAATGAGGAATCTTTCATTCCTCGCCACCAGTCGGCTGTAACCACATCCGAAATAGTGTTTCAGGCTGAAAACGAACCTCACCAAATTCCAGTCATGGGAGAGGAAGCAGAAGCGTAGACCTGTATCTTTTTGACCTCCTGACAGGTCAGAAATGGGTCTTTTTTCCTCAAAAAAATATTGGCGAGTGTCTCATCATGGAAGTGAAAAACAACAGGGGGTCTGGGAAGATGATTTGTATGCATTTATCAAGGTATAAACACTTTATAATCAACCTTGTGGCCATCGTTAATCTGTTGTGGCAGATTAATTAGCAACATCACCCCTTTCGTAGCTGAGCTCAAAGACTGTTTTTTTTTTTTTTTTTAACAACCCATTACTGTGCGGCATCGTGCTGATTTCATTGCTCCTACGCCCGCTTTTCCTCAGAAATGCAAGAAATGAAAGGCACAGTCTCAGTGGAGATGTGGAGACCAGGCAAGAAGCAGAAAAGGAATGTTCTTGAGCGATTTTCTGCGTCTGGTTCAGAAGACTGAGAATCAAATGAGCATGAGATGTTTTTCTCCAGATTTGGACATGCATGCATACATTACTGCCCGATTTTATGGCAAAACGTCTGGAGCGTGAGTTAATAAGCTTGATGGTAATGTACAGTCGCACAGCTGTAGGTTCAAATGTATTTAGTGAAAATCTCAAAAAAATATAAATATAAATATATATATAAAAATCAGAGATTTATTATGATTTATGACAGTATATGGACTTCAGCTAAATATTTTGACATATAAGGTTTATTTATATGGTCAAATTATGTGTTTTGTTGATTTTCCAAGTGAAAGTAAGCACACATCCTCTACAGAGAGCACAAGTCTCCATAATTTAATACACAATTACTGTCTATTTGTTGGAGTTAATTTGTTGGGGGAAAGCTTTGCACAAAAATTGTGGGGAATGTACTTTGAACGTGCAAAATTGGCCTTTCTTAACCATGACATATTTTTCAGCCATGTATACTATTTAAACATGTTTAAACAGCCCATCTAACAAGGGAATTGAGTAACTACACATTCAGTTACACATACATACACAGTTTGTATGATCCCACAGAAAAGTATTCCCAACAGAACAAAACATTCTGGAGCAGCCTTAAGGCACTTTTCCATAGGTATACAGGAACTGTGCTGTACCTAAACTGCACTGTGATGGCACAGAACTTGCAGCACACTTTGATTTTCCAGTGTATCTCAGTCTGGTAACAGAGTTTCAGATGCATCAGCAGTGCAATTCTCTCCCCACAGTTTATGGCTGGTCGTCCCCCTGAAAACTCCCACTGAAATTTATCTTCAACATTGTGAGAAATGTGAAGGTGAACCAGATCATCGCTAATAAGTTAGCTTGGTTAGGTTTTCATCCCATGGCTAAAGAATGCTGAGAAAAAATGTAAAAACTCGAACAAGACTATAAATAATAAAAAACTCTTGTTCGAGTTTATACATTTTTTCTCAGCATTCTTTAGCCATGGGATGAAAACCTAACCAAGCTAACTTATTAGCAATGATCTGGTTCACCTTCACATTTCTCACAATGTTGAAGATAAATTTGTTAGTGTCATAGAAAACTCCCACTGACATTTATCTTCAGCTCAAACAGACAGTAGTGCTTGCACTTCCTTGACTTCCCAGTTGTTAGTTTTTATCTCCATTGTTGTTTTTTTGCGCAGACAGTAAAAAAAAAACAGTGGCCTCTTTCCATGTTGTGGTGACAACATTTCGACCAATCAGAAAGCAGTGATGCAGTCAGCTCAGCTGTGGCCCACTTTCGCCCCTGCCGTCGAGCAGCACAGGTATGGCTTGGGTATGTGTCGCTTTATTTATAATGGAAAAACATTTGTTCGCGGTACAGCACGGTTCCTTGTGCCAGTGGAAACGGGCCATAAGGGAACCATGCATATTGCCAAATATCTGCTACAGCAGGATAAAGGGCTGGAAAGATGTGAGCTCTGGAATGATGGAGCTCCATCCAAGTACATCTGGGAAGACCTGGAGTGTCGTTTGTGAACCAAAACTAATAACCAATGCTCTTGTGACTGGATGAAATCAAATCTTCACAGCAATGTTCCAGAATGTAGTTCAGTGCATGGGGTGGGGGGGCTCCCACTAAATACCTGTGATTTCCCAAGAGACATTGGATGAGCAGCTGTCGACACAATTTGGGACGTATCATCTTACACAAATGTGTGTAATAAAAATATGGCAGTATATGACTGAAAAGTTGGTTATAAAATATGATAAATGTGACATGGTGACATATATATACTATAGTACAAGAAAATATTCTCGTAGTTATGTATGTGATACTGATGTTTGTCAAATTTCCTGTTGTGAATTATGATGAAATATCAGACCTGTTTCCTGCTGTTTCACAATGCGCATATTTTATTTGTTTATTTATTATTCCTTATTAGGCTGACAGATGTATCCTTTTGCAGATGCTTCTTTTCTTTATCTGCATTCAGTCCTTATGCTTCTCCTAATTAAGAGGGAAGTGGAAAGAGATGCGTGACAAAAACTTCTGTCGAATCTCTTCACGCAAAACTTTCAGTCGCCTCCTCTTTACAGAACAGCGTCTGATCCTCAACACATTCAGCCTGTTTTACTGAAGATACACAGAAATGACCAGACTGCTGATCTAGGGTCTGCGGTGCTTGCTGGTAGGATCAGCAGAGCAATTGAGCTCATACGTCTAACTTAATCTGTAAAGTGCCTGAAATAATCTGCATAATTCCAGTCATTTGGTGTCACAGGAGGAAATTTAATGCAATGTGAATTTCACCGTGTCCTGCTGAGCCTAGCAGCTCCATGACCATTAACTCACATGCAGACCATAAGATGGTTTAACAAGGCCAGACTAAAGTCAGACTAAAAATTGGAGTGCTGTTTCTATACCTAAGGCAAAACAATTAAAAAATATCAAAAAATAAAAAAATTATCTTCTTAAATATGCTTCTTAAAATTTGAGCCTTTGGATGATAATAGTATTCAAATGCTTATTTCATAGTAAAATATTTGAAACAGAAACAATTTTACAGATTAGATTATTGAAATGATTTAAAATATGACCAGTGTATTAGGAAATCCTTCTGTAAAATCTTTCAGATTTATAAAGGCAGTGGTTCTAGAAGCTGTGATTTTTCAAGATTCAAGATTCTCATAGTTATACAAGTACAACACGCGGTGAAATGTATCCTGAACCGCTCCTTTTTTATGACTGTGCAACATTATAAAATATGTACAAATTTTAAATTTAAAAACAAATCTAAATAAGAGTAAAACATCTTAAACAAGGAACACAAGTTAAAGGTAAAATCTGAAAGCTAAATAAAGTTATAAGTTATAAGTGAAGCAACAAATCTGGCAGATTTACATATGTACAACGTGCAAGTGGGACGTTAAAGTGGTTTGGTGCTGAATGGAGAGAAAAATTGAGTTTTTTCAGTTTAGTTCTTTTAAAAGACTTACAGACTTTTAAAGAATAATAATTAAGAATAGGATACTAATAAGGACGGGCCTTGCATTTAAATCAATTGGCAGATGCTTTTATCCAAAGCAACTTACATTTTTTGCATGTCACAGACATTGATTAATGTAGCGTTAAGAGTTTTGTCCAAGGATTCTTATTGGTATAGTCTGGTGTGTTGCTCAAGGTAGGGAGCTAAGTCTTCATTAAAATTGCCAACGTCTGGAAAATACAAGTGGAGCTTAATTAACTCATAGCATACTGCATAAACATATTTCTGTTGGGTATTATGATTACAGAAGACTCTTATAGCTGCAAGCTGTCCCACCGTCTGAAAAACACCATTTCTGTCTTTGGTATCTTTCCTTATATCAGACAGAAAAGGCATTATGCTGCTTGAAGAAACAGCTTATAATGAAATAATCCAGCCATTTCCTAGTCTGTGTTTACAAATGCAATATCAATAAGCTACACTGATAGCAGATAAATGGAGGATCACTTATCTGGAGGTTTAAAAAAATAGCACAGTGCACTGCCCTGTAAGCTTTTTTTTTTTTCAGCAGCGCACGCTGCCCAAAAGCAGCCACCGAATCCACCTCTCTCATCAAAACCAAATTTTAATACTTTTCTGCAGGACAGATTTGTGATAACAGACAGACGGTCATTTTTCATCTGCCCTGCTGGTGCCTACCATCCTGCTACCTCTAATTTTGTTTTTAGTATCTCACATTTTTCACTTTATTCGCAGTCATTTTCTCATCTGGCACTCTTCCTGCCCCTTATGGTGATGGCCACTCTCCTTCTGGTCTGAGGCTGAGTGAAAGTGTACTCCTTGTGATATTCTTTTCAGCACTGCTGGTTTGGGTTTAACCATTGCTTTTATGACCATGATTTATTTACTTTCCTTGATTGATTAATGGATTGATTGACTGATTGACTTACTCAAGACTGTAGGCCCCATCAAGGTCAATGCCTCCCCCCATGCTGGCTTCATCACTCATGCTGAGGACTCTTTTACCTAAGTATAATGAAACAAAACAAATAATGGCATGAATGTGAGTGCAATATCAGATATGTTTACTCAGAAAGCTTTAATTGTAAACCACAGCAGATGCAGACAGTTTTTCTAGGGGTGGTCAGGCTTTGACCATTACTCACATAGGGGCGGGCACCATGGGCATCAGTTTGGTTTGGTTTCGTATTTGTTGTCCACAGGGGTGTAGCACAACTCATAGTTTTTGTCAAACAACCAGGGATGGTGGGGTTGGGTTGGTGGTCATATCTGTAGAATGTGGGGGTGTGTCTGTATTAGGACGACGGCTGAAGGAAATAATTCTGCAGATAAGTTTGGGGTGGAGTGTTGTGTGGGGCGACCAGAGAGGAGGCCAGACTTTAGTCTGTGATGGCTGCAATATTGCCCCGATCATAAATGTGAGCACTGTCCACTGTCCTGACTCGTCTACTAATTGTCAACAGACTCAACTGTCTACAGATGAAAAAAAATCTAACTTTACAAATATTACAAAAGCCAAATTGTGTGACTTTGCCAGGTGGCACTGAAATGTCTATATCTGGCTGTAGGTGTACTACACAGTAAACAGTATGTTTATCTGAACATTTGACCTCATTGTTTATTGTATTGTGGGCTGTAACTGAAAGAGTTTTTGCCTTGTGAAGTGAGTCCTGCGTCCACGATGAAGACGACACAGTTTATTGCCAGTAAAGCGTTTTACATGTCTGCTCATTGCCTCCCACTCATATCTACTTGAAAATGAACCCTCTCATATGTTCATTCTGTCTACACAGATCAGCTCTCACTTCTATGCCTTCAATGTTCCATTTCTTGCTTTGCAGAATCTGAAGCGCCACATTCTGTTTGTTTCTGCTGCAGTACAGAACATGGATAAAACTCAGTGCTTCTATTTGTAAGTGATGAAAACTGTTGAACCTGTACTAATCACAGCACAGAAGGACAGTTAGGAATTATGCTATGATGCAGAAGCTCTGTCTGGACAGAGCCAGCCCAGTAAACTACCTGAGAGCTGACCTGTCTTACTATTCTAGGAATTTAGTAATTTGACATTGCATTTTTGCTTCCCAGATATAATCACTAATATTAAAAGGGGCCAAAGTGGCTATAAAATTAGGTGAACATGGTTGTTTTTGTATGTATTACATGATTTTTGAGCCTCTAATGGTTGCTGTAATGACAACTGTCAATTAATTAAGTGATACATTTTCAGTCAATGTGCATTTATCGCAGCCTCAAAATGACGTCACATGCACAATGAGTTCTAAAAAAATGACAAAAACTGAAAATCTTGGACCAAGACAAAGGACAGAAGGTGCTTCTACCAACTATAGGCGAGGTGTAAAAATCATCTTCTAATAAAAGCCTTTTTAACTTAAAAGGCCCATAAGAGACATATTTTTTTAAGTATCTTGTAACATTTGTGTGGCTTCATGTAGCCAAAAGGTCCTAATTCATTTCTACATGACCATTTTTTCAAACTCTCTTTATTCCTTAGAATTAAACAAGGTGTTTTGTTAGTCTGCCTTCAAAACTGATGTAAAGGTTTATGTTGAAGTTATAAGGAAGTTATATCCTAACAGCTGCAGTATAAGTGGGTGGGGCTTAAGTTGTATAGGCTGATATAGGTCAGATAGAGGGTTCTTATAACCTTACAAAAGCAGTGAATTCAGGACTGGCTGTTTTTGCAGCTTAGTTTCCATAAATAGGCTGTATGGATTTTTAAACTTTAATAATGTTTGCATATTACATGCAACTCTCATTTAAAGAAAATGATGTGAGCTGTTAACTTTTTGTTGAGACATTTACTGTTTATTGTTTTTGTTCATTATGTTTTAAAATAATAACTGTATGCCGCGTGTCAGATTTAGCCCCTTCAATTGAGCTAATTTCTGAATATATCCTCTTGCCCCTCACTGGCACAAGAGACTAATGGGTCGTCCACTGGAGTGAATTCAGGGCATTCTTTTGAGAATTTATATAGGCTCAACAATATTCCAGTGTTAGGGATGCAGATTGCCCATCTGTTTGCTGGCAATACTTCATGTGGCCTGTACAGTTCCAGTAAGAGTAAATCTTTGCTCATAAACAAGGCAATAGTGGCTGTATTTCCCAAAAGCACTGTACAGTGGGGTCCATTTTAGGACCCCTGTTATTTATCTTACAAGTAAATTCCCCTGGTTATAGTGAAAGTCTGCAAACTTTCCATAGTGATGTTAAATTCTCTGTTACAGCATGTCCTCAGTGAAACATGTCATTCTGAACCTGGAAAAAGTACTTAATATCATTTGATACTCTTTACTGAAATCTGAATTAGTTCTCACAATATTCTCCAAGTTTATAAGCTGAATATAAGACTGAATATGTGACCGGAAATAAATGTCAAGGAATATGACTTTATAAACATTGGCCTTGTTTTATATTTGGAAAAGAGATTGTGCTTGGGTTGAATTTGGCACTCTTCATCTTTAAAGAATAAGATCCTGTATATCACAGTGTGATTGTTGTGATAGGTTCCTTATGCATCATTGTAAATTTACAAGTTGGTTTTCTTATTAAACCGAGGGCAGAAACACTGGGTTTATTTTTTATATACAGAGCCAGTCTTGGCCAGCTACCAGCTTATTAATTTCATTTCTGGCAAGGTTGGATGACAAGCGCAACCTTTGTTCTCGGTTCATGGGAGTCTTTTTGTGGCCAACACCTCAAGAATGAAACTGGGGAAGTATTTTGCTTTTAATACCGTTATTCCCAGAACCATTTAAGCATAGAACTGCCATTAAACAACCTGTATCTACTGGTGCCTAAAATACTGTCGATGACAGCTTGTCCTGTGTCTAATAATGTGAACACATACTTAACTTTTATTGAGTTTTATGAACAAGATCAAAGATTTTTCTTTGACGGACATTTAGTTTGAATATAGTGTCAAATATTTACCAAAAGAAACTGTGTCTTCAGATACTGACTACATGAAACACCAAAACTCACGGGCCGTTTAATCAGAAACACGTACCAAAAATAGGTGCTCGGTGTAGTTTTCCAGTTATAGGCTGTACCCCATTTGTTGCAGCAAAATTGATCACCCTCTCTACCCTATCAATCAATGGAATGAGACCACCATAAAACTACAACTGAGCAGATATTATGTGGGTGGTGGTGCGTCCGCTCTGACACTGGTAGCGGAATGGTAGTGTGTGTGTGGTGCTGGCATGGGTGCCAGAACCATTATATGGTTGAGCCATAAAACAGATGGGCAATCTGTGAGATAGTTGAGCTCCATCTGAGGAAGGTGAGAAACATCACATTTTTACTGCAGTGGCAACACTGTTGAATGTACCCAGTGTTGACATTCTTACACACAACAAACATAATGCACTAGCCACAGAAAATCAATGAGTTCAATGAACAGTCAGTGTTGCCTAGGCCAAGTGCTGGAGCTTGTGAGTCAATTCATAGATTATCAAGAGACAAAACTTAAATGTGTTGCCCGGACATTTCTTATGGTATATCCCAAAAAAATAAATTAATATGCATGCATGTACAAGTCAAACAGGCCAAATGACCTTAATGTCCATTCTAGTGGTTACGGACTTCTGGGGTTTCCAATGTTAATTTGAACTTTGCAGCACAAAGGGTAGGGGTGGTCCAAACTTTAGCACTGTTTGAAGTTTTAGCTCTGGAAAGAACACTGAGCATTTTTTTATGATTAGTATTTATGCATATGCTGTTTAATATTCTGCATATTACTGATCATAGCTCTGAACTGGACTAATGAATGAAAAAGGGAAAATCTGAAACTGACAACATTTTGTTAGAGATAAGAATGCAGCCAAAAATATATTCAGCAGTTTGGGAGTAAAACTGTATATTTAAAACTATTTGACATTATCTACTGTTCTGTGTGGCTGACTAGCTTATTATTTATTGCCTACAAACCCCAGATGTTCTTGGATCAATACTACATCTGATGTGATTTATTTCAATGGATCATCTTACAGTTTTGTGTGGCATGTGTGTGGTATTTTTGTGCTTATGCTATAGCAGAGGAGAAGAAACTGAGTTTGAGGTCTGATGTTGAAGACTTCTGGGCCACAGATACATTCTGTGAAAGCAAGGTGGCAGGCAGGGGTGTTTCTAGACACAGGCAACAGCGGCAGGGGGGACACCAACAGGGCACAACCCCCCCTAAACACACACACTCACATACACTCAACGTTGACAAAAGTTTTGTCGACCCCCCCTCGACAAGACCCCTCTAGAGCGCTGGAATTGCCAGAAGCGCTACTGGTGGCAGGACCCATGTGCGGAAATATTTTATTTGAGTCCATGAGATGAGTGGTAAACACCAGCAAGGTCTGAACATTCATGAAGACATGGACAAACAAAGCAGAAAACAAACCAAAAGAAACCAATTACCAATTAAAGTAACACATAATCGATGACATACAACAACACACAGCAAGGGGCAAAGGCGAACAGAGGGGTTTATACTGATCACAGAACTGGGAGTGCTGAGGAGATGGTGGGGTTACAAGCTAAACACAGTTGGGGATGGTAATCAAGGGGCAAGACAAAGGAACGCAAACCAAAACAAATACAAACACGAGGGGGTGGAACAAAGATTGGGAAATCATAATCCATCTGAGCTTTTCTACTAGGGTGGCACGTTATCCCTCTCTTACACAACTAATCTGTTTAAAATACATTTGTCTGGATGCACTTTTAATTCAAAATGGTTCTCTACTTCCTCTAGTAAACTATGGAAGTTAGGAAATTCCAGTTTCAACACCCATATAGTGCACAGTTTGTCCATTATGGAATTTTGCACACATGGCTGAAGCCTCAATGGCTCTTTGTTAGATATTTAATACACTGCTTGGGTGCAGAAGCCTGTATTTTAATTTCTACATAGTGCACGATATAGGGAGTAGGGAGCCATCTGATCTGTGTTATTCAGATCCTCATCTGTGTCTCTCTCTTTACAGCATGTTGCTCAAAGTTTAGTTAAGCATTTACGTTAAATCTTTTTTCTGTTGTCCAGCTCAGTGATTTTGGTTTGTGTCAGACTGACACCAATACTCAGTATACTGTTACATGATTTAACACTGTTTTGGGGCTTGCTTTGATCATAGTATCATCTGGTAAATGACTAGGGGATGTTTCGGATCTATGTGTTGGGACAATTTGCATAGAGCTAGAGAATTCCACACTCCATGCATGTGTAGACATGTCAGTCTAAATACAACTGAGTTGTCCTGATATTGTATTTTATTAGTCATTTATGCAGGCTACATAAAAGAATATATATATTTTTTCCCCAGGTGGTCCAGGAACAATGTTAAGGTTGGAACATGTAATGCTAGAATATTAGCAGATGAGTTTTTTTGGCATAATTGTGTTTCTGAGTCCTTCTACTGGTATATTCCAAATAACAATACAATATACATGTTCCATTTTGACTTTATATTATATTTTATATTGTTCTTGTCTTCGTGTCTGTGCAGTCGTAGCATAAACAGTTTCCTCCAGGATCAATAAAGTTTTCTGATTCTGATTCTGAATGACTCCTAAGCGTAATCCCTCTGTCACACAGATTCTCTGATGTGCACTGACCAGCTCACTCTTCAAGAGATGAATCCACTCAGATAAGTCAGTCTGATCAAACACAGCAATCACACACACATTCATGTGAAGGCCCTTAGATCCCCTCAGAGACCAAACACTCAAGCAATACAACAGGCTATAGTCCAAGATTAATATCCACCAGCATAATACAGAAAATCAATTGTTGCATTGCGGTTTATTGCATTATAGTAGAATGCATCTCTTGCACAGTGCAACAGTGAACACACACACTGACCTACATGTGCCCCTACATGTACTCTTTGGAGTTTAATTTCCTTTCGTTGTATTTTCACATTAAAAACATAATCAAAAGGGTTTTATTCAATATGTATATATATATATATATATATATACACACACACATAAATACATACACACACATAAA
>JBBPCZ010162175.1:0-17466 GCA_037974445.1 Brycinus macrolepidotus
TGTGTGTGTGTGTGTGTGTGTGTGAGAGAGAGAGAGAGAGAGAGAGAGAGAGTGTGTGTGTGTGTGTGTGTGTGTGTATGTGTGTGTGTGTGTGTGAGAGAGAGTGTGTGTGTGTATGTGTGTGTGTGTGTGAGAGAGTGTGTTTGTGTGTGTGTGTGAGAGAGTGTGTGTTTGTGTGTGTGTGAGTGTGTGTGTGTGCAGATTTCAATCAGATTAGCTCTGAAGAAGTTAGAACTCATTTCTCTCTCCATCCTGTCCACAGCTCACTCACTCACAATACGGAATCACTTTAAGACTTCCTGTTGTTCTTTAATCTGATAATGTCTGTATTAAAATGTCTACTGTTTTCTTTTAGATGTGGGATAACACATTTATTTTTAAAATATTAAATAAATGTGTTATTTATAATATGATTACGCTCTAATTAAATATTTGTAACAATATCTTGTCATTCACTGTTTTGTGACACCAAAATCAATACTGTTATACTTTTACACTTATTCAGGGTACAGCAGTTTAGCCCCACCCATTCACAATGAAGTTATAAGGAGCGTTTAAGGCTGGACTGCTTTTTGAAAGCGGCATAATGCAGGGCAGCCAATCAGGGAGGAAATGATTTGCATGTCTCAATCTTAAAGGCACAGCAACAAAGCCTGTTTAATTTTAAAGGGTAAAGAGAGGTTAAAAAGTTATCATGTAAAAAGAAATTCTATCTGTTTTGATTAATAAAGCTATATAAATGTCCTAAATGGTCCTCAGGAAAAATATGGAGGAACAATGTAGGGTATGGACTCTACAGTAGTCCACATAGTATAGTAGTCAGTTCTTGTGGAGCTTTCTGCAGTTCTAAGACAGTAAATGACTGCCTTCAGGTGTGTTGAAACTTCTGTTGCTGTAATTCTTATTCTGATATCATATCATATATCATATATCATATATCATATCATATCATATCATATATCATATTGCATCATATCATATAACATATCGCATCATATCATATAACATATCATATATCATATCATATCAAATATCATATCATATCATATCATATCATATCATACATTTTTCCTACTGGAAGGTACTAGGCATTGTCCTGACATAATTTGATTTCTTGTCCTTTCCTTACCTTTCCTCTCCCAGCGACCTCGGATTATTATTGCAGCATTCCAGGTTAAAGGATTTATCCCATGAGATTAGAATGAGGGGCAAAATCAGAAAACTGAATTAAAATAATTGACCAGACCCTATTATCTGATTTGTGATAGCTGATGCTATGCCATATTGCGAACTGCAACTGCTAGCTTGAATTCAAGTCAGCTGGCAAAAAAAGGCTGGTCTCTGTTCTGTATCTAATGTATTTTTGAATAATGAATACAGTCAAAATGTTGTATAAGTTTTTTTTTTTTAATAAATAATGAAATCAAAGTTCTTGTTAGTGGGCTTCTTTGTGGACTTTTGGACATTATTCAGCATTGAACAAATGGCCTCAGTTATGAGCTCTCATTAGCTCAGCTCTTTAAAAATTCACCAGTATCATGAAAGAGTTTCACCACTGAAACATTCATGCACTTAGAAACTGTTGTGGCCTGTTTGTGACAAGAAAGAGACGATCAGATTTCTTTTCCTGGCATGACACACTGGAGCCTCTGTATACAAAAGCCGCTGGCCAGACAAAGAGAGACAGCGGGCGGTTTAAGAAGTTTGTAAAGTAAGCAGCAGGAGCAAGTAGATAGTAGGCTTTGGCTGTTTGTGAGGTGAAATGTTTTCCCCTTGCTGTAGATTAGACTGAGGTAGACTGAACTGTAGCTGTGGACTCAGCTGTTTATTGTAGATGTGAACTGGGCTGTGGCTGTGGACTAAAGGTGTAGTTTTTACTTTATTGCTGTTGACTGTAATTATGAATTTTGCTGTAGTTGTGGACTGGACTGTAGATGTGGACTGTAGTTGTAGATTTGACTTTATAGTTGTGGTAGCTGGTGACCTTATTTGTGTTTTGTAGCTGTGGGCTGTAGCAGTCGATTGTGACTGTGAATTGTGAACTGTAGTTGTGGATTGGACTGTAGTTGTAGGCTGTAGCTTTAGACTGTAGTTGTGGACTGTAGCTGTAGACTGTAGTTGTGGGCTGTAGCTGTAGATTGTTTCCCCTAGACTGTAGTTGTGGACTGTAAGTGTAGACTGTAGTTGTGGACTCTAGCTGTAGACTGTAGTTGTAGATTGTAGTTTTGGACCGTAGTTGTGGACTGTTGCTGTTGACTGTAGCTGTGGTCTGTAACTGTAGACTGTAGTTGTGGGCTGTAGCTGTAGATTGTTTCCCCTAGACTGTAGTTGTGGACTGTTGCTGTTGACTGTAGCTGTGGTCTGTAACTGTAGACTGTAGTTGTGGGCTGTAGCTGTAGATTGTTTCCCCTAGACTGTAGTTGTGGACTGTTGCTGTAGACTGTAGCTGTGGTCTGTAACTGTAGACTGTAGTTGAGCACTGTAGCTGTAGACTGTAGTTGTGGACTGTAGCTGTGGACTGTAGCTTTAGATTGTAGTTGTGGACTGTAGCTGTAGACTGTGGTTGTGGACCGTAGCTGTAGACTGTTGTGAACTGTAGATGTTGACTGTAGTTGTGAACTGTAGTTGTAGACTGTAGCTGTAGACTGTAGTTGTGGACTGTAGTTGTAGACTGTAGATTGTAGTTGTAGACTGTAGCTGTAGACTACAGCTGTAAACGGTAGTTGTAGACTGTAGTTGTGGACTATAGATGTTTGGAAATGTAGCTGGGAAGTTAAATACATATGAACTGATTATTAAACAGAGAGTCCCTCTTATACCAGCCCGTCTACCTAAGCTGAAACAGGCAGGAATCCTGTTCCATGCGTTGTGCCTTTTGCAAGCACCCACACTAACAGGTAAGAGCTTTATCTGTAAGAGTGGCGTGTGTGTCGCGTGTCCTGGATTATCACGAGGGGACACGCCTCCCTAAATAATCCAGAATAGAGAAGAGAAATTCATTTTATCACACTGAACCGAGTCTTTCGAACCATCCGTTTAAATGATCCGAACTCAATGGTTCATTGATTCACGAGTTAAATTACCTATCCCCATCTCATGAGTAGTTCATCTTAACTTCAGGTTCAGCTCCTTTCCTGTCATATGCATAAAGAAATGTTTTGTAGATATGGAATTCTGTTATTCAGCACCATTTGCAAGTTAGCACAGCACACAGTGTGAGCAGTGTGAAATTCTTTCTCTGCATTTAACCCATTCACCAAGTGAGGAACACTGGACCAGGGGAACAGTGTTTGGGGACGGTACCTTACTCAAGAGGTGCCATTAGCAGTCCTTGGTTTCGAACCCATGACCTTCTTATCTTAGACGCATCTCCACCACTAGGCCACCAAAGAACAAAAAAATTCTAAAGACGTTTTTTGTGATTCAGTGGGGTTGAAATGTTATTATTCAAAATCTATTAGAAATTTATTAGAAATGTCAGGCTGTAACACGGCCGTAACAATGTCTGCATGCTATTGAAAAAAGAAAGATTCAGTTGGAAGGATGGAATCGGTCGGCTCAAAAGATTCATTCAAAAGAACCGATTCATTGGAATTCGTTCAGAACGCGGGTTGGTTGAGAAGAGACGGACTTCTCCTCTCCACAGACGAGACGGGAGGAGAAGGAGAGGAGACCGCAGGGCACTTGCTGCCTCAGAGGGAGGACGGCGATGCCCTGTGCCACAGCGCCGGACAAAACTTTCCCAGAAGTGGCCAGAAACTCGAGTGGAGAAACGGTAAGACGCCGAGCGCGTGTGTTTCCCCTTGCTAGTGTATCTGCAGGCGGCCAAACTGAAGCGGCTCTTTGAGGAGCTGGTGAGTTTCGATGCAGTGTATCAGTTTCCACACACGGACTGCAGGACAGCACTGGTTCAGTTTAAACAGCAGTAGCATATAAAATAGACCGTAAAGCCCTCCTGCAGGCACATTTATACACTAGACTTGGAGAATCAGGTTTGTTTTGAGTCTATCTCTGTTATTACCTTCAGTCTGGTTTGCTCTAGAGGGGATCCAGATGTCCCCAGGATGACAAAACGTAAACATTCATATCTACTGGAGACATTTAGGCACTCTCGACTATTAAAATAAATAAATCGTTTGTTAGTAAGGTATAAAAGGCTAAAACAAGATTTTGGTTCAACGAACAAGTCAAGTCAAGTAGGTTTATTGTCATTTCTACCATATGCACACAGTACACAGTGAAACAAAACAACAACAGTCTAATTTACCAACATGCTTTGTAGTTTTGCACGGCAGTTATGAGGCTAACTGAATTAGGGATGGTGATGAAATCGGAATCATATTGGTATCGGTAGATATTTGTTTAAAAATAGATCAATACAGTACAGATGTTTAGACTTTCTGGATGTACTCTGGAAATGCAAAGCGTTGAACAACGCTGGCCTGCTATGCATTTTGCTCATTTTGCTGTACTGTATTTGTGATCTTCTGTGAACAAATATATATCATGTTTCTATAAAATGCTGGTCCCAATTTCCACATTTAATAAATGTTTATCTGTTATAAATATAATCAAACATTATATGTACATGAATTATGTTGAGATATCAGCTTCAGCCCAGTGTTTCCCTGAATGTAGTATAGTATATTATTTCATAAATAATAGAAGTCTATGTCACAAAAGTGTTTTGTTAGGTACACCAGCCTACATTAGCCAGTGAAAACTAAAGAAGCAAACTTAGGAAACGAAACATGTCCCGGCTGGTGGACTTCACTTGGGCTAAGGGGTGAAATCTTGTACTTTTTTTGGTGGACCATTCGTTTAAAGTTTATGAAGGTATAGCACAGCATCATTTAAATGTCATGTGTCTCATGTTAAAACAGCAGATGCAGTAATTCAGAAGGAAGGCGGAAATACAAATACATGCGTGTGTAACTGGTGAATTAACTGACAGGTAAAGCCTGAAAAAAATGAACTTTGTGCTTATTTAAATGGTGACAGCCACACATAAATATGCCTTCAGCCGTGTGTACAGTTCAGCAGAGCTTTTGCTGCAGGCTTTCTCCTCACATATCCTCAGAGATTTGGGCAGCTGCCATGCAGTCCAAGTTTAACAGGCTGAACGGGTTTTTTCCTAAACAGTTTATCCATCTGTAATGGTGAAACAAGGATTTCTTCACATTGCCTGTGTGGGCTATCCCATCCCACTTCAACAGTATGACGTTGCACACATTTATCAGACTCCGTGGCATGCAGTGTGGTTATTAGAACAGGTGTGCATGTGGAGAGGAACGGTATGATCGGCCCCAGGAATGTCTCCTGAGAAGGTTTTTGGTACTAAAAAGTACCAGGTGTGGTAGGTTGGGATTTCATATGCTAATAGTCTTTTTAGCAGTGTTATTCCCTGCAGCTTGTGTGAGATATTTGATAGGATGGGCATCTTCTCATTCTTCTTAGAGGAATGTGTGCTTTAGTCATAACATGCATATTTATTTTGATAAAGAGATGGCAAGGCAATGTGTGCTTTAATTTGTAAATACAGTTAGATTTTATGCTATAAACAATGTGATATCAGACATACTGACAACTACAGTAGTTTACTCTGTCCTACTGTGTCCTACAGCCCGAGACCAAGAAAACATCTGTGCTGAAACTGAGAACAGATACACTTTTTGTGTGTTTAAATGTCTTTTTCTAAGAAATGTGTCAGTTGTGCTTTCACCTGGTGCTCTGATCCTGTTTTATCAATTAGACTTTGGCTAAAAAAATATATAAAACAATGTTTATATTTGGTTTCTAACTCTTTATAATGTCCATTGTAAAGTGTGGGGCAAAAAGCACATATGGTGATATTAGTGTGTTGTTACATTTCTAGTATGCATGCGTAAGAAATTAATATCTGGCTGAAATGTGTTGGTCATTCATGGCTCATTAATTAGTAATGGGGTGACGGCGGAAAGCTCATCTTATTAGATGCTTGGTAATTGAATTGCTTTACAGTCACAGCTTGACATACTCTAATGAAATGTCAGTGGCAAACAGAATGGGGAAGCGTTGTGTTTTTTTTCTGCTGACTGCTCTAAACTAACTTCCCTTCCAATTTGTTTAACAAAGTGTATGGCCAAAGTGTGTCATTTTGAATTGCACTGTGAGCAACACTGTGTCTGCAAGGGCCTTGCTTTAGAGACTGAAACTGTGTGAAAAGGTTATACCTGATGACCTGTCCACTATTAATTAGGAATGGGGTGATGTAAAAAGTTCCTAGTATGATATTAAAGAGCAGGCATGCACAGTTATTGGAATGCAATTTGAAGCAGTATGATTAAGTAGTGGGGTTTATACTGGGTTAATGAAGCTTGTAATCATCTTGTCCCTGTAGTGATGACTGCAGTGGTACACAGCTCTTGTTCTCGTAGGGACGCTGGTAGACTTAGGCTTTAGTCTACTGCATTCCCAGTGTTGCCAGGGCAACTCATGGAATTTCCCAGCCCTTCAGATCTCCCGTGCCATTGGTCAGTAAGGAGTGCAAGAGTCTGTCTGCCGTGCTACTATCAGAGCTTTACTTCTTTCTTTCTTTCTTTTTCTTATTATTTCGTGATATACCCTGGCTGTCAAACATTTTGGCGACAACTGCCTGTTCAAAATGTTGAGCCTGAGGCCTTCCTTGAGATGTTAAAAGCCAATGTTTTATTTTGATTAAAACACTATGTTTAAATGTTTGTGACAGTGCTAGTTTGGGAGTAATCAGAGAATAGATTCAGAGATTTCTGTGTGCTGCCCAGTTT
The DNA here is from genome assembly GCA_037974445.1 of Brycinus macrolepidotus. Lineage (NCBI taxonomy): Eukaryota > Metazoa > Chordata > Actinopteri > Characiformes > Alestidae > Brycinus > Brycinus macrolepidotus. Next base: position 6,786 of record JBBPCZ010162175.1, read on the forward strand.
TCCATCACTGTGTAAAAGAAGCACAAGGCTTGCTTTATTGTTGGATGTACTGTAAGTGTGCAAGCTCATGTGTGATTTATGTTCCTATTCATTCACTTGTGTGAGTGGTAGTTCGTGACACAAACTAAATGGTAGATTGTGATACAAATGAAATACAAATCTGCAACATGATTCATACATATGAACTAAATGCAACTGCAGAATTTAGAAATCACATTTTAAAGGGCCTATTGAGAAGCTATATCCTACAGTTTTTTGCACTTACTTTTCTTTTCTCAAAGCTCCACCAATGTCATTTCAGGAGTTTTATGTACAAAAAGTCGGTCGTAATTAATCTTTAACTGCCCTTAATCCAGCTCTTTATCTCTTAGAATTAAACAGGATGTTTTTATTACTGTAGCTTAGTGACTGATATGTTGAAATTACCTCTGTTCTGATTAGCTGCTTGTATTGTGTATCATTCAAAAAGATTTCTATTAAGCAAGTGTGTGCAGCTCGACTGTTGTAGGCTGAATAGCTTATAGACATACATTGATACGTTTCGTCGCTTTACTAAAACTGAGTTTGAAAAGGGGCTTTTTCTGCTACTTAGTTTATAGATATAGACTGAGGAGTGAACAATACTTTTGGAAACTTTAACAGTGTTTACATACTACATCAGTACACAGACTACATCTAACTGTTTTATTTCAAACAAGGTGAGGAAAATTCACTTGTCCTTGATATAGGCCCTTTAATGCAGAACAAGGCAGAAGTAATATTTTATAAAGGATTTAGGAATGAATAACACACATGCGGTACATGTAAAGATAGGCCAGTAATATACTGAGTTTTAAGTGTGACAACACTAATAGTAAACATTAATACAGATCCATTGTCCAGGCTCTGATATCACATTCAGCCACAGATGTGTACAGATTGCAGCCAGTTCAAATTATGCTGCTTGTCTGTCTCTCTTCCTCTCTCTGAATTATTAGTGTTTATGTCCTTGTGGTGACGCTGCTCGTCTGAGAGGCCGTAACTTACAGAGCCTCCATGTATAATGTGTGTGTGTGTGTGTGTGTGTGTGTGTGTGTGTGTGTGTGTGTGTGTGTGTGTGTGTGTGTGGGGCCAAATGAGGGATTGGTGCTGGCAGTACCCCAAAGTCCCCTCTGAGAGGTCAGATTTGTGGGTGTCTGGGGGAGGAGGTTACTTTTTGGTCTTTTGTCAGCTCATCTATTCTCTGACTGTCCACTCCCTCCTCTCTCTCTCTCTCTCTCTCTCTCTCTCTCTCTGTTCTGTCTCTGTTCTGTCATTCTCGCCCAGTGCACTAGATTTAATTTATTAGACCATGAAAGCTGTGGGTAATAGAACTCGTTACAACTTGAGAGCTTGAGAGCTCCTTGCACTGTGGGCTGGGCAAAAAATCTTATCACATATTTTGGCTCTTTTCTTATTATATTGGGATAAAAATCCTATTAGATACTTTGCAATAAACTCTGTGTCACTGAGGATCACCAATTATTAAATTATGTTTTCTAATGCTCTATTCTGTGTTAAAATGTAAAATCATGGACTAATAAATTAAATCTGTTGCAGTGTACATAGCACAGTGTTTATAGTACAGAGTATTTTCTGGAGAGTTTTATATGACTTTATATTTTATATTGTGCTTGTCCTTGTGTCTCTGTGTGACTGTGCAGTCATAGCATAAGCAGCATCCTCTGGGATCAGTTAAGTTTTCTGCTTCTGAAATAATATAAATCCTGAAGAAAACAAAACACATCTCATTTAGAAAAAAGTTCTAAAAAGCAAAGTTCAACCAAACCAATTTAACACTGCCGAGGACATTTATTTGCTCCTCTGGTTTCGAGGCCTTATCCTCAAACTTTTCTATTCTTGTTCACTTCAACAACAAAAACAACTTGCTATCTAATGTTGCTCAGGGTCTCACTGATTACTGTTGCTGTAAATGAACAGCTAGACTTTATTTATGCTAATAAGGACAGAATGGTAGAATAACTTTATCGAAAACACCTCACACGTGAAAAAAGTGAGACACTGAACTTACATGATTCCTGCTTGAAAGATAACTAAAATATAAAAATAGAATATTTTACTTTTGCAGAAATGAAGTATACATTTGAACTAGGTTTGAACAATACATCACTTTCTTCCTTATTGAAATAATGTTTTCTTTCGATAACTGTTGTTATCATGTTGTCAACAAGACTTACTGGTGCCACTGTAAATGTTTCTGTTTTAGGGGAATGCTTTCCGCTCTGGCTGCAGCCCTGTATCTCTTTGATGTCTGTTCAGTAGAAAGGGTTTAATCATGTGTGTGTGTGTGTATGTGGACGCGCATGTGTGTGTGTGTGTGTGTGTGTGTATATATATATATATCAGTGTGTGTGTCAGTGTGAGAGAGTGGAAGGATTACAGTACACATTCAGTTCTGACAAGTTTAGCCGACACAAGATTAACTTAACTCTCACCCCCCCACACACACACCCAGTCACACTGTTATAAACAAATGCACACTCTTCTTTCCAAAAGCTTTGTATGTTTTATTTTCTGCTTCTTGCTGACCAGCATCAACAGAAAGATGAAAGTGTTTATGTGAATGCATTTGTGTATGTCTGTGTGGTTTTGTATATTTTTACATTTTAAATGTTAAAAAATGTTTTGATTTTTTAATTTCACTGAGAGAGTGTATTGCTGCGTTTTCTTTGACAGAATGAACAGGTCACACCGCTACATATCAATGCACCCATTTCAAACTGTAGACTCCGACTGCTATCAAAATCATGGACCTCTGATCAAGGCTGCATGCGCTCAAGGCACAGGGTTCCTATTAAGCTTAAATGTGCTTGATTCATGATGTGAAATTTCAAGCAGACTGCATTTTAGTACACATGTAATGTAAAAGATGACAAAGAAATGAAGGCATCGAGAGCTGATGCCTGTGATAGTTAGCTGGACCTCTCGAGCAACAGAGAGGTTTGATACAGCACACTAGGTGACTGATAAATGGAAAATGTTTATGAAACACATGAGTAAGGAATTGGAGAAAACAGTGTTAAAGCAGTATATATGGATGAAACTTTTTCACAATGGCAACAATTTGGAAAACAGGAAAAAAAAAAAGAAAGATTTTTTTTCAAGCCGAGCATGAGACAAACTGAGCCGTGGCTCAGAAACCAAGGACTGAACCGTGAAAGTGCAGCATTTAAAGTAATAGGCACCTGGCCATTTAACACAGTGAGTCATGCATAATTGTGCTGTGACATTTTGGTATATTTGTTGCAATTAAATGTATTGTTAGTGCACTTACATGGTCATAAAAATGGACAAAATAAAAGAAATAAAGGATGTTTGGGGCAAAAACTCTGTTTGCAATCTTGACCTATCTTACTTTGCCTGAAGGTGCTTGATCTGCCCTCTTTTCTGAAGTGCAGGTTTACTGATTAACCTCAGTTCTGTCTGTAACGGTTTAGCAGCGCTGACTCACTCCAGGCCCTCTCCAATTAACACAGCAGTCCACCATTATTATCTCCAGGCCATAACAGTTTATGGTGTAGAGGTAAAGCAGAGCTCAGCAGCATTTTCAGCCTGAATGACATGATACAGTCAGTCTGTGGGGCCTTACTTGAGATTTTACAGTACTGGCCCCCCAGGCAAACACTGTGCTTTATACTGAATTGTATATACTTTGATTCTGTTTCGTATTAGTGAATATAGGTTTTATTAAACGTTTAGCTCAAGCAGTGAGGTTTCTGTTCTGTGACTTTCGGTAATCCAGTACTTCCCTAGTACTCGTCATGTTTGATGTTCCAGGCCTTTTTAGAGGGTCATTTAGGGTCACAAATGCAGAGTTCTACTTTCAGACAGCTGTGTGTGTGTCTGTGTGTGTATACATGGATGTCAGTTTGATTTGAAAAGTGTTGTTTTTGTCGGAGGGGGCATCATATTTGGATATAATTTCATCATTATATCTCAATGACTACATATAATTTTCCAGCATGCAGTTGTATTGCCCACCCCAGTGTGTTTCTTTTATTAATGGAAAGCCACTGGGAGTGTATGTATGCTGACTGGTCATATCAGTTTCATCACATTACCATTACAGGCGGACTTCTCCGACAGGATTACACTCAGTTTGTGCACACACGCGCACACTTATACACACCCTCCTATCGACCCAGCTGGTGTCTGCTTCATCCCCCCGCCTCTCCTCCTCTCCCCAGCTGGGCTGTGGGTCAGAGACTGTTAATCTGCGTTCAGGAGAGAGGGGATTAATAGAGGGAGAGGGAGAGAGAGGGGTAGCGAGTGAAAGGAGGGAGGGAGTGTATGTCTTGTCAAGTTCTGGCTGTAGGAGGGTGTAGGCAAATCCTTAATGTGTCTGAAATTACATTTAAAAAATGAGTACTGACATACCAACATCTAACTGGCAATACTTTCAGTGTTTTTTTTTCCCTTTAACTCATTAAAATCTGCCCCCAGAGTAGCTGGGGTGTGTTGATATTCAGATTGGGCAGTAAAATGGATCAGCACATGGAACCAGTGCTTTCTGTGTGCTGCTGTATTTTCTATCATTATATATAATAAGATGTATGCTGCCTTTATTATCGAATGGTCAGCGATGGCTTCTGAGCGAACATGTGCACTCTTTCAGAAAACAAGTCACTTCACTTATTACTAATTTGGTTTTACAGAGTAACAGTAAAAGACCTGCTACTCCTATCCATATATTTTATTGTCCATGAAGGTAATTTGTGGAACACGGAAAATATGTATTTGTATTATAAGTGTTTTATTTTGTGTTTAAATATCCAATATAGCTTTTATGGCAGCTATAAAAATGGTTTAATGGTAAAATGTTAAAAAAAAAAAAATTATTTAGTGCCCAAGATAAGGATCTAAGACCTCTGCACAGTGCTGTATGTAAAATGAATTTCCATGGTGTTTGCAACCATATAGATCAAATGGGATATGACTTGTGCAAGTGTGAAAAGTGAGGAAAATGTATTTGCATACACTGTCACACTTTCCAAGTACAGTATTGTTTTAGCTGTGAGTTCCATGGTAACCCATTTGCTGTTGTGGTTTAGTTCTGACCGAAAGAAAGCTGCTGCCTTGTGTAGCACCTGTGTTTTCATTACATATTGAAGCCTGTACCTTAGCTAACCACTGGTGCAGACGTGTGCTTGCATGTGAGTGAGGATGGTGTGTGAAGAAAATACCTCTGAGACATTTAAAATGCTGCTACCGTAGCGGATACTGTTGCAGAACGTTGAATCATTCATCAACTTTTTTTTTAATTGTTCCTGATAAGACTGTCTACCAGACATGTAAATGTGAGTGTATGTGTGTGTGTGTGTGTGTGAATACATATAGTGATATTGTGAGCTTTGTGATATAGACAACATACTAGTGTTGTGATTATAATACTACATGTTAAAGTTCTGGTGCCTGAACTGCATTATTTTGACCAGGGTCGAGATATGAGTGCTCTCTGAACACAGTCAAAAGACTGGTTATAGGGTTCATTTGCATACTGAGGCCTCCTGCAAAATCATGTCGAAAAGCAGTGAGCATTATATACAGTATATTTGGCAGCTTTAGTACATTGGCTTGTTTATCAGAGGTTAAACCTTATACTTATTCACATAAAATTGTATTGATTAAAAATGTAGGAAAATCGAACCAATTTTTTCTTATTGTTTCAATGATCTGAAAACTGAGAATAGGTCATCAAAATGCAAAAAGTGTCGTGTCTACACTGTTGGGAACTTGGTGGGTTAGCAGATGTGAAAATTGAGCTCTAGTACAAAGTCATCATTAAAAAGTCATAGAGTGAAGAAGCTATAAGAGTCAGTAGCCTCAGGGAGGGCTGCAGCGTCAGACTGTTGATAGTAGGCCATGCCAAGGACATACTAGATGTGTGTAATATATATTCATAAATGTGAGTGTGTGTGTGTGTGTGTGTGTGTGTGTGTGTGTGTGTGTGTGTGTGTGTGTGTTTTGCCAACAGTGGACGTGCTGCTGAACCCAACCCTCCATTGTTTTTTGCTGATTTTAAATGGTCTTTGCCTTTTTTCTGCAGAGCAAAACAGAACATGTTTTGGAATATAACCCATAGTACTCTTTGTTTTACATACAGTTGCTAGTGGTGGAGTCAGTATTTCATGTTGGCACCAATCTGAACCAACATATGAACTTTCCTTTTTTTCACATACTGTGTAAAACTGCTTATAGCATCTCTGCATAAACAAGGGCAGACATATATATATAACAGTCCTTACAAAGATATTTTACTTCAAGCTTAGCCTGTTAACAGCTATCTGAGCAATCTGTCTTTTTCAGCTGAAATGTAAAGTAGTTCTACTAAACCACATTCTTACATGGGATATTTTTATTATGGTTTCAGTCATTTCACTTTATATAAACAATTTATGACTTCAGACATAAGTCACATGCATTTCCTCATTCACTACAGATCTGGGTTACACGCTCTATTCTAAAATATTTAACATCATGAGATAATGGACAATTATTATTATTATTATTATTATTATTATTATTATTTTAACTACATATGCCTTTTTAAGTTACCTGAAGTAAGCTGTATGAATACTAAGATGATATCCATGTATAAAAATAGCAATTCTCACCACTGTGAAGTAATGCACAAAATTAGGTGTGTTAGTCATAAAATAACTTTTACATAAATACTTACACATGAAGTGTCTTGACACAGCGCATAAATTGAAGATTGTTGCAGGAAATTCAGTACATCTTAACATTTTTATCTTATGTAATGTTTATATTATGCTCATTTTACAGCAAGGAGAAGGAGTAACAGTTCACTTTGCTGTGTATATGGTGATGTGTATATAGTTTGTGTTGTGAATAAGCTGGATTGAAAATACAAAACAGTATTGTCACATTTGGAAGTATCTAAGTATTGATTCAAAAAGGAATGTGATAAAAAAAAAAAGGACAATGCAAACTTCCATTAGGTACATACACTTCCATTAGCTACATTGGCCTGGAAAATAGTTTTTACATACTACGTTAAACTCTTTTATTTAAAAAAAAAAAATGACAAAAGTATTTTTTACATTATATGTTTCTTTAATAATATAATCAGTTTCAGTCTTTAGACCACTTCTGTGCACAGAGGTGGGGGTAAGGTCCTTTTTGTGAACCTCGGAAAGTTCACAGTCCAGTTCAAAGAACCGAAACTAGAGTGACCATTTGTATTGACATTTGATGAAACTGCAACACCCAGTAGTGGTTTTCTCTAAAGGGCATGCACTTTAAAGAAACAGTGTTCACCTCTAAGCCAAGCGAGTTTGGAGGGGCTTTCGGGAGATTATATAAATTTGTGTGTACAACAAACAGAGATAGAAAAGTGAAACCAAATCCATTTATATGTATTAATGCGTGTACACCTGTTGGTGGATTTTCTCTGTCTCTCAGCAGTCTGTTGTATTATGTATTATGCAATCTGTGTATAAAGATATCTGATCCTGCATTCATTCACTGGCTCTTTTTTCCCCCTGTGGGCAGTGACAATAGGAGTTCACAGTGTTCGCATGGTTATAGGGGTGGGTGTGACACAGCCAGTGGGGCACTAGAAGGTCAAACATGATTAGCTATGGGTGTTAATCTCTCTTTCTCTTCTCTCCCTCCCTTTTGCCTGTTACTGAGAGAACTGTATGTTGAAAACGGGACTGTCACAATTTGACAGTACCACTGCTCAGTAATATGAATGTATGGATGTATGTTTGATTATTAGGATTAGTTGATTTTTAGTATTAGTATTTTTTTTTTGTGTTAAATTTTTCTGTCCTGCAATTTTATTTGAAAAATATTTGAAAAAACACCCCTCCTCCAAGACAGCATTATAGGACACAGACTACCACATGGCGTACATGTAAGGTGGTTGATCTTCCAAAAGCATGCCACTCGGTGACTTATTATTACTGTACTTTGCTGTACTTTGCTGCTGTTTTGGCATGACCTACCGAGACCCATTTGTCATGACCCTTAGAGACCAATAGAAACCCAGACCACAAATCGATAGCGGGTGAAAATGACCCCAAGAAAGGCAACCACAGGCATCTAAAATCTTTAAGATGAACTGAGAAATGCTAAACATCTGTTACCTCAACATTAGTCTCAGCTTTTAAGACTCCACTCACACACTGACAGAGACTCTGAGTTTTACAGTAAGATAAACTTGACTCAACTGACAGGATTTTACCGGTTGCCTTTTAATCCCCACACCTCAACACAAATGCGCTTAAATGCATTTTTGTGTTGCTCTAACATGAAACAGAGTTTTGATTTTCCAGCTAAATTTGAGTCAGCATTAGCAGAGAGGTTTCTGCTCTTCGTGATGTTCATGGTATCTAATTTAAAAGCAAGAGATTTTCTTAAAGCAAGTAGTAGTAAGTATGTGAAACCTGTTGTCCGACAGACCACAGCTTCCTGAGGAACTGTTTATGCGGTAGCTCTGTTTTCAAGATTGCCATTCTCTGTGGGTCATGTGAAAACAGTGGTCTGTGGTTGGTCATTTTGCGTGTTAATTGAATTTCCTTTTCCTGTAATAGTAGGCAGTTCTTGGCCTCGTCATGCGGCGACGTGCCTCAGACTGTCTGCCAGTGCCTGGTTTGGAACGCTACTTCATCATCACTGGAATAGTCACATTATAACTCATTTCACCTTTCCTACTTCATAGCTTGAAAACAGCAAGTTTGTGAAGAGTTAGTTTGTTAATAGCAAATGTGGCCAAACATTGCCTTCCAGTGGAGTGCATTCAGTCATCTCATGGTTTTTAAATACATAATGTCAGAGAGAAGTTAAACTACTTATCCGTTTTTTTTTTAAAACTTTCATCAGTATTTGAAAATTCAAAATACTGGCCTGAATGTAAAACCTTTTTACATTGATTATACAGTGTTTAAAAGAAGTAGGAAAGGATTTGTACTTTATGTTTAAAAAGGGCATAAGATCATTTTAATAACATAATAAAGGTCTGCACCTTTATGCTTCAGATACACTATAAGACATTGTTCAGCACATTGTAGTGTTTAAAAAACATTCAACTTTTGATAAATCTTGCTGTACTAGCTGAGAATCCACAGCTGGCATGTTGTCCTTCTTGTTCTCTCTGTCTGTCATGCTCACTTACACTCATCAACACACACACGCGCGCACACACACGCACGCACACCTCTGTGCCACATCTGCTCCCAGTAGGGTAAATCTAAAGTCCTCAGGAGAATCCCCATGCCCTCTGAATTAATGCACAGACACTAAGCATTACAGCACAAACTCTCATGACCTTTTCTGAACTGTTTTGCCTGGAAAAATAGTGAGAGAATTCTTTTAGAGACTGATAACGTTTATCAGAATTAACTAGTTGTAGTGATTATAAGCATGTTCATCAAAACAGGTGAAGAAACCTTAAAACCTTTCAGTCCATACAACATGTTTGTTTGAAGAAGAGAAGATATTTTGTTGGAATTTGAATGGTTGAAAGTTTCTGTTGTGTGTACAGTTTTGTTTTGAGCACAGAAAAGCCATCCTAGGCCTTTTACAATTATTACACATTCACCTTATCACAATTATTTGTGCTGATTTCTGTTATTTAGTAGGACTGCAGTTACTTTCAACAAAACAATTCAATTGTTTAGTTTAATTGGATGACAGTTATTTATGTGGCAATTAATATTCAGTTGAATAAGTATGACAGGCCTAAGCCATCCTCTACATTTTTGCATTTGTTTACATTTTTTGACATCAAAAAAAGAAAAAGAAAAAACAGAAGCAGAACCTCTTGATGCAGAATGTAAATGTATAAATGGGATTTTACAGATGACTAGCCATGTCATTAACAGTGTTAGTTATAGAATTAAAATAATGTTGCACCTCTAATAACTGTATACTCCTAAGGGTTTAACTATTTATGTTTTGTAAGCACTTGTGTGTACATTATATGTCGGTCAGGTTTGTGGTATCCGTTCATTTCTGGAAATGTATTTTCATTCTGCTCACTCCCTCTGTTCTGCAGTCTGACTGCCAGAACTCTCTTGGTTCTTCTAATTCTCACACACACACACACACACACACACACATACACACACACACACACACACACACACACACACACACACACACATGCTCTCTCCTGCTCCCTTGCCTGCTGTCTCTTGCACTCTCGTGCTTGAGAGAGACGTGCATGCGTGTGTGTGTGTGTGTGTGTGTGTGTGTGAGTAAAATAGCAAGTTATTGCATATGAGATGACAGTGACCTACTTCTCCAAAGTGTGCTTTTTCCCTGACAACATCGAGATGGTAAATCTGCTCTGAGTCCAAGAGGTGTCCTTTACAAACACACTGTGCTATATGTTTGTAATGTGTTGTACATATGTATTATGCTATGTGTTATACATATATAATTATCTGTGGCTAATGTGAATTTTCTAATTCTAAACCTTAACCTAATATTAACCTCAGGAACCAAAAAGAATTGTTTGGCCATTTCAGGTAAAAAAAAAAAAAAAGCAAACAAAAGTCAGAAGCATTCTGTTGGTCCTGTAAGTTAGTCAACATTGTCAGGACACACACACACACACACACACACACACACACACACACACACACACACACACACACACACACACACACAC
>JBBPCZ010162200.1:0-17464 GCA_037974445.1 Brycinus macrolepidotus
TTATGGCAAACCACACAAAAGCACACACCTGCCATTTTCATCTTTTTGCACCATGAACTAAATGGCTTGCCATTATCGCCCATTTCATTTAGCCAAGCCCATCTCCACTTATTCTTTCCCTTTTTGTCGATGTCTGTGCCTTCCTTTAACAGAAGCGCGTCCATGCGGGCAAAACCGAAAGCAAATTGACGCGCGTGAGTGATGCAAATCGAAGGGCCTATGTCCTGTAAAATATGGCTTAACGGACTATTTAGTTTACAAATAGCCTAAACTCCTTTTAAAGCAGGCTGAATACTGCAGACTGTAGCTTATAAAGAGTGATGCTCGTACATACCTGTCAATTTTCAACATTGAAAATAAGGGATTTTTTCCCAAGATCCCGACCCAAAATACAGGAAATTTAGAGCAGCTTCCCAATGCCATTCCTCTGTTAACAGCAAGAAAATGGACTCCAAAACTGCTGTTATTTATTTATTTTTAACGGAGCATAAGCTGTCGCAGCACTCGCGACACCGGAGCCACTGCCCTGAATCTTGAGCTTCGGAGTTTTGGCTTCTTTATCTATTTAAGCAATGGGTTTTCTAAACTGTTTTCCGACCTTTTTTAGCTGCTATTAGCGAATGAGACACTTCATGACACACCACTGACTTCCAATCATAAATGCGTTCTATTCCGATCTTTTTTGAAAATGTAAAATATACTACTACTAGCCTATTATTATTATTAGTAGTAGTAGTAGTAGTAGTAGTAGTATTTTTATTATTGGATACGCCAGGCAACAAGAAGCCCGTGCCATTTACCCTTTTGCAGACCTCGTCTTTGTTTTGGGACATTAAAAGCCTTTGAGACTGATGTGGCACTAAATGCTGGGGAATTATTTTCTCCTTACTATGAAGTTTGGCATCTTAAACAAGCGTCGGGAAATAGCTCGCAGCCTGTAGGCGACTCCGCAGCCGTCAATGTTTAAGCGAACTGCCGAAACCATAATGTTTATTTTTATTTTTAGGAAGAATAATTAAATCGTAATTAAACCAAAGAAAAAGACAGCCTTTCCAGAACTTTGTCTGCCGAAGCTTGTTAAGCGCCCCCCTCCCCAACCCCTCATTTTTTTTCCTTCGGATCTGCATCAATCTCATTATTAACCTTTAGTGCACTCAGTTGACGGAAATCCGTCATAGCGACGGAAAACTTTAATCCATGGAATCTTCCTTATAGTGGTTGGCATAATGTCCATTTTGAAAAGGTCTTTTACTGCCAAAGTTGAACATTTCTTTCTGCACATCTTTAGCCAATGACCAAGTCCTGCTAGAGCTGAATCGACATGAAACAGTAGAGAGAGGTGGACTGCCCGACTACTTTTGTGCACTACTGCTGGAGTACACAAGGGGGTGCTAAAAGATAGCCTACATTCATCTACACTGATCGGCCATTACATTAAACTCTCCTGCCTAATATTAAATTCCCATTGTGCCGTCAAAACAGCTCTGACCTGTCGAGACCTCTCAAGGTGTGCTGTGGCATCTGCACAAAGACATGAGCAGCAGATCCTTTAAGTAATCTAAGTTTTGAGGTGGGCCTCCAGGGTCTGGACATGTTTGTCCAGCACATCCCACAGATGCTTAAATGGATTGAGATCTGAGGAATTTGGAGGTCAATACCTTGACCATTGCTCCTCAAGCTGTTCCTGAACAGTGTCTGCAATGTGGCAGGGCACATTATCCTGCTGAAAGGAAGAACCCAAGGGAAGACCTGCCATTTTGGAGATGCTCTGAGCCAGTCATTGAGCCATTACAATTTGGCCCTCAGATCCTTAGGTTCACACATTTTTCCTGCCTCCAACACATCAACTTCAGGAACTAACTGTTCGCTTGCTGCCTAATTTATCCCACCCCTCCACAACTACCATGGTAACAAGATAATCAATGTTACTCACTTAATCTGGCAGTGGTTTTAATGCTGTGGCTGATCGGTGTGTATAATGAAGCATATCAATCTCTAGAGGGCGTTGTTGTGCTAAAACAGAAAGTAAAAATGCTACAAGGCCTCTCAAATGGCTTTCCCTCTGTAATGTGTAAGAGTTTGAAACATGGCAAAAAGAAAAAACACCCAAAGCAAAAGTCCAGAACCTCGCTTTAATCTGAGACCTTTATTCTGACGCCGTTGCTTTTGGCATCAGTCAAAATCCAGCATTAAATATTTAAAGGAAGTCTAGGAAAAAACAGCACATAAATCAGAAATCAAAATCATCTCTATGAATGAAAGCTCAGTTTTTACCCGATTCAACAATTTATTCATAAATATGCATTAGAAACTGAGGTTTATAGAAATGGACACACAGAACAAAAATCATCCTGAAGTATTTCAGAAGAAAGCCACACATTCAGTGGTATCTGATAACAGAGCCTGTCTGCTCCACGCTTTGTGTATTTAAGGTGTTGCTCTCCAAGACAAGGAGTGAGCCCAGTCTAGGACTACATTTAGCCTCCAATGGTAAATTTCCATCAAAATAAGTAGCATCGTAGTCAATTCTTTTTCCAGCTTGGGAGCCCTTCAGTCCTTTCAGGTTCCTTTAAGTGTAAAAGTGCAATTTGGTCCCATCTTTGAGAAGGTGCTGCTCTTTGGTCCAACCTAGCAAAAGCAACATTATTGCTCAGTTATTGCTATAACCAGGTTAAAACAGAGCTCGAAGGGAATCTGATGACAAAAATCACGCATGATTTAGCTCTTAGCTTGATAAAGACGAGGTACTGCTGCCCTGTGGTTTCATAAAGCACTACCTGCTCTTTGTCCTGCAGAAGCTTTGTGGCAGTATTTAGCATCTTTGCCACTTTCAGACCAAGTCTTTTTTGGAGAGTCTTTGAAAGCTGCTGGTTGATTTGTCCAGCACACAGAAAGACAGTTCTTCTTAACTACAAAACATCACAGGTAACCCAACGCCTGGCATTCCTCACATCGGCGCCAGGTCTGATACGACTTCAAATAATGAGCCTTTCATTACAAAAGAACCTTCAGTCTGAAGGCCAGGCCTGAAGTCCTACACACAGTAATTTAGGGGCTTAAAGAAAAGATTCAAAATGGGCTGGTTAGCATGTGGTTTGGATAGCTAGTATGCTAGCCGGTTCAACCCAGCTGCCGTTTTAGCACACAGGAATGTGATCTTTAATGACTTAACCTGATTTAGATAGGCTAGCTGACAATATCAGCTAAATTAGCTTTTGAGCATGCTAGTATATCAGCAGAGGCCTATTTTTGTACAAAGCAATTCCTCAGCCAATAATGAGACCGAAGTTCTCTAGCAGATTCAGCTCACACTCCAGAGACTTGAGATTCGACTCAGACTTGCATGAAGCAACAAAGCTGGAAATGAACCTCGACAGTGGTTCAGACACTGAGCTGAGACCTTTGACTGCAAAGAGATGGCAAATGGTCATTACAAATTCACAGTCAGCTTTGACCATTCTTGGGAAACGTCGTTTCCATTCTGCTTCGGGAAATTTTAGATAGTCAACAGATGATCAGTTTGAAGAGCATCTCAAAACTCCAATATTTACAACAAATAAAGAAGAAAAATGGATTGAAGGAATTCATCTGGCTCTCCAGACAAGTCCCAAGATCAGGACTTGTACATAAATGGTACATCATATCATTTACTGTGGTGACCAAGACCAAGCTAGCAAGTATCTTGAGATCTAATAAATCAGATATAAAATATATATATACTAAACAGACTGTGGGTATTTGGAGCAAAGGACAATAATTGTCAGTCTGTCAGATGCACCTTCAGTCAGTCATTGACAGGACATGAGGTTAGTTTCCATTTACCTGCTTAATGAAGGGTCTTTTTTGTGAACAAAAAATGAATTAAAAACTTGCTTAAAGGTTTTTACACTCACATTAAGTGGTTTTTCAGATGTTTTGATGAAGCAAAATTTCACAAAATTTAAGTCACGACATTAAAAAAAAAAGTGATGTCTCTGTGCTTCTAGATCTGGTTCTCTCTGGCACAATACGGCAGGTGCCAGGAAGGTCCTACTGCTTTGAATGACTAATCAAATGGGGAGCAAGTCATTAGGAAGTTAAAGATCCACTAGACCTGTGTAAAAACACTGAGGACCTCCACAGGTTCCTCATACATGGTGGCACCAGATATAAGGGTTGACCTTCCTATTCCTGCATGCACCACATGCCCTCGTTGAACTCGGTTACATGCTACTAGGCCTACTTTGATGGATATAGTCCAATCACTGCGAAAACTGATAAGATCTTGCAGATCGGTCACTACGTTTAACTGTAATGACTATTGTGTGAGTACTCAATGAAAACACATACACATAGAAACTATGTTTGAACCAGTTTTTTTTACAAAAATCGCCTCTATTTTGTGCAAAACTGCAATGGAATCACACTAATGCTGGATTCTTCAAGCCCCTAGAACTGCAACCGCCCAGCCTTTCTCCATTTGGAGATGGAGGGGTCTGAGTTACTGTAGGAAAAAAAGGTCACTTTCAGGACAGGCTAAGGCCCAGTTCACATCAGCATGAGTCTAGACATGAGTATTTATCTTTCTAAAAAAAGGTGGAATGTTTCAAACTTCTGTATTTTCTTTTGGGAAAGAGCTAGCATGTGAACGGCAATCTGATTTTGGATGCTAGATTTTATATCCTAAAATATTCAGGATTTGAGCCAACCTAGAAGCCCTGAGGGGAAAATCCATCAATTTCTCAGCTTCATCAACTGTTTTCTTTTCTTTTTTTCTCTCAACATCAAGAGTTAGCAGCATTTTGCTGAACTTAGCACAATCAAGTTTAGCAGGAAGCAAAGTCAGGTTTGAGTGAGAATGTTTTTTTCTTCTCCCCTCTCTTCGCTAGGGTCGGACTGAATGTTCTGTCGTGCTACACGAGCTGTGTTAGCATTACTTTTTATGACTATGCTGTGTTTTGCTAATGTATTAGCATAATTTACTCTATCAAGCTGTTGTAAATGTGGATTTGTGTTACTCTGTGAATGTGTGTTGTGAACAGCAACTGTCCTGGTTTGTAACCTATCTTTTGAGATGCTGTTTATGTTAGCACTGTGTCTTGTGGTCGCTCTAGTACGTCTTGGGGCAGAAGACCGTCTAGCAGTGGCCATTTTGGTTTGATGCTTTGTGACAAGATCTGGGAACTGCTTGGCATACAAAGTGCTGGTGTATTGAAGCTCAGGCGTGATGAGCTTCTCACAGAGACGATGTGTGTCATTGTCTAGGCCAGGACGAATGTTATATCCCTGGATGATTGCCGCACCGTACTGAAATGGCTTCAGCGATATATCCTGGATCTTCTCAGGATCCACAGCACCACCCCCTAGAAGGCAGGTTTGTTCGAGCTCTGCCCTCCGTGCCCTTAGAAGCTCCACCTCCTCCTGGAGCTTAGTGCGTCCTAGCATGGTGTCAACGCGGAGCCAGAAGGTGGTATTGAAGTGCTGGTACAGCCGCCAGTCTAAGGAGTTCCAATGCTTCACGAGCTCAGCCAACTCTGGACTCAGCTTGCTCCGAGACTTCTCACTGCGGCTGTTAAGCCGGAATGACACAACGTCCTCCAGCGTCCAGCAGAGAGAGTGCTTGAGCAGAATCATGGACTCGTCAAAGTACTCGGAGATGAGAATCAGATGGAAGTTGCTCTCCACCGCAGCAATCAGGGCATTGCTGCGCTCATCCAGCTCCATCTCATTTGCGGGAGGTGAGTTGTCCATGCCAAAGTCGAAGGTCAAGAGGTTTCGAGCATAGTGGTTATTGGGCAGCGAGGGATTGTAGGACCGGCCACCATCGAGCAAGAAATCTGTGAGGGTCTGGAATTTCTGAAACGCTGGGATGCTCTTGTAGTACGTGAAGATGGATTCCATCATGGACACTGGATTCCGCAAGATGGAAAAATAAAAGGTGTCCACAGGCATCACCTTTCTCACCTGGAGTAAGGGAGCGGGAGCAATAAGGAGGAGGAAAGATAATATTAAGGCAGTATTACAACATTCCAATAACATACACTCACAATTAATCTTGTTAGAAGCCCCTCCCTTATTGCTCCACCTTATAGACTGTCAGCCATCGGTGGCTGCACAATCTGTGTTAACAAACTGTATGGTTGACGGGCTGCAATCTGTATATGTATTCCTGTACATTAGCATATGTATTCCTTTAAACGGACCTCACAAAGTGGGCCAAGAGCGTACAGGACAGAACTTTCAAATTAGGTGAACAGGGAATACTTTATACAACAGGTTCCCAACTCCCCCTGCTCCCCACACACCTGATCAACTAATCAACTCATTAATAAGATCGAAATGGGTGTGTCAGAGCAGGAAAATCCTAAAATGTGCAGGGCAAGGGGGCTCCAGGAGCAGAGATGGGAATCTGTGTTTTTCATTATTGTAACGATCATGTTTGTTTCTGTAGAACTGTTTTCCTGCTTTTTTCTGACTATATCTCATTAGTTCCTTATTATTACATGTTGAGTTAACTCTTATAAAGAGCAAAACAGCAATTTATAAAACCCCCAGGAGCCCTATAGTCTGTAATGGAGTCAATCCATTTTTAGTTCTTAAGACTACAATGATGCCTCCTTATAAACATCTCAGTGCTGCATGGTCATGGCATTAGATGGGCCACTGCTTTATGTGGCATGTGGTTGATATAAAATACTGACCTCGAGGCCATGGAACCGCATGTGGTTGCACATGATGTGGAACTTTGTCACTCTGTGAAATCGTATGCCCTCCACAAAGTGTGACATGAAAAAGTATGGGTAAAACAGCTGGCTGTGCATGTTTGACGGCAGGGCAAAGGTCAAGTTTCGGGTGTCACCGTAGCGATACAGTATGTTGAGGATGGTGCTGCTGGCGGTTTTGTGGGTCTTGAGGAAGACAATGTGGTTTTTAGGTCGGCACACGCCACTCTCGTCATGGCTCAGCACATTCACGGCCTGGTTGTTGGAGTTTATAGGAATACGATAAGGTTTGGATCGCTGAAGGTCTTCTTGAAGAACCTTGGGTGACTTTCTTGGCTTCAGTGTTGATGATCGCATGAAGACTTCTGAGTGAAGAAATCCTGACTTGTCTTTTGAAGAAACCTCAGGTAACGTTTTGGAGAGGTTTTCGGATTTTGCATTTTGTGGTGGTGACTGCCTGATTACCTCTGGGTGAACCCAGGGTTCATCCTCAGGGTTTGCTGGTAGAGATGATTTGCTTGCCAGCTGATATCCATTTGGTATTAAAATCCTGCTGTGTGTGCTGGTGAGGCGTCTGGCTGGTGTGGTGTCCAGAGTCTTGCCGTTCTTCCACTGGAAGAGGTGGTCGACTCTCTGATATGGGTCAAGGGTTGTAGGTATGGACTGGAACATTGTTCCTGCTTGTCCTTCAGCTGGGAGGCGACTGATGCCTGATTGCTCATCAGCTGGTCCAATTACCTTCGTGTTCCTGAGGGAAAAGAGGAGATTTGGGAGTGTTGGATCTACAGTGTTTTTCAGGGTGCTCAGTGAACTAGTTTAACCATTAGACTGTACCCAGTCAGAAATTGACCACTTTATGGGCTCCATCAACCTTTTAGCTCCACTAGATATGTCCCACCGCCCCCCTCTACCCCATTCATCACTGGTCAGTTTCTGACCACAGGTCTGCCGCTGTCCAGATATGATATGGATGGTAGACCATCCTCAGCACAGCAGTGACCCTGACATGCTAGACTGATGAGAGCATCACATTGCAACAGTTAAGCAAGAAGTGTTTCCTGAGCATGTGTTCATGGTACTGTGTGTATGGTGCAGTGGGGCTTTTAACATCATTGCATCATTGCTAGGTTGAATGTGTTCTACCACTCTAGAGCATTTCTGTTCTGACCACTGATAAAGAGAAACCTCTCTAAAAATAATAATGAACATTCAAGCGACAACCAGCTAACCAGTGTCAAATTTAATTGAACTTTTGACTTGCAAAGGCATTGACAGTCGGATCCTGTTGCCATATAAAAATGGAGAATATAAAAACATACAGTCTGTATTTCAGTTTTTCCTTCAGCTTTTCTTATTTATTGATATGAGAGTGGTTAGGTACTTTGAACGCTGGAATGCTCAAGTCTCACTGCTTTAAAGAATGGCATGGAACGCATGTCTAAATGTGGTTTCATGTGTGAAGATGTTTAAAAATATAGCAAGTCGTGTTCTGGAGCTGCCTGTAAGATATTGTCTCACAGAACTAGACACTTGCTGCTATTGTGATGTGGCAAGAGTCCCAGAATGTCATTTTCTCTGAATGATCCCTGTGGTTCTTTCATGCTATGTCTACCACTGTTTTGGAAATGGTCTCTAATTATTATTTCCTGGAAAAGTGTATATCAAGCGCTATTGTACGAAATAGGGAATTAGTGATTAGACAAAGAGATCTGAAGACAGTTTGGCAGTAGTGGTTACCATCAGTCACACATAGTTTTGGATATAGCCCTAAAAAGAGTTAATTTTGGACACAGCCCAAATAGTGCACTCAGTAATTAATAGGGCTCATTTTGAGCACGGCTTAAAATAGTGCACTCAGTAGTTAATAGGGTTATTTTAAACACAGCCCAAATTAATGCACCCCACAGTAAATAGGGCTAATTTTGAACACAGTCTATTCACAACCCATTCACCCGAGTGACACAGTCCAAAATGGAGCACTATACAGTCAATAGGCCTAATTTTGTACACAGCCCAAAATAATGCACCGTGTAGTTTACAAAGCATAGTTTAGGATGTAGCGTAGATTTGGAGTACAAACTTACCGGGCTTGCCGGACCACTCCAAGTAGCTGCAGTCCCACACACAAGACAGTAAGCACAGTCAGTACCTGCCACGTGAACCGCAGGTGACTACAACACAATGGCCTCGCACACCTGTAACACACACAACATGATTATGAAGCAACTGTGTGAGCAATGCAAATGTGAACTACAGTGATGCCCGTAAGGGACTGGAGCTATTCAGGAAAACCTAGCAATTGTGACACTCAGTTTCCCCTTTTTTTATCTTTAAAACATGACTTCTGTTCGTATTGTCAGTGTAAGCTCCGTAATTACTGGCATACTTGATACCTCTCTCTCTCTCTCTCTCTCTCTCTCTCAATCTCTCTCTCAATCTCTCTGTCTCTCTCTCTTTTTCAGGCCTCCTCCAAAAGTAAATCAGTTAGTGTGTCTGCCAAGACATGGCTGTTTGTTTAATTATTGATCAGGCTTTCAGCATCACTTTCTTGTGAATGTACAGGAAGAAAATCACTAACTACTTTTGTTACCGACTGGGATTACATCAAGCACCTCCCTGATCACACACACACACACACACACACACACACACACACACACACTGTGTTGCTAAGACGGCCTTCATCTATTTTGCCAAAACTACTTGAACCATCACCTCTCTCTCTCTCTCTCTCTCTCTCTCTCCCTTTCTCTGTCTCTTTCTCTCACTCACACACACATTATCTACATTAATGCATCCACACACTTGGATTTGGGGGAGACCAATATTTTTCAGGCTAAACGCTGTTTTATCACCCCAGCGGCTGCAGGCTCGGCCCACCAGACTCCGTCCCTCACTGATCAGCTTTAACACCAGCTGTAGTCCAGAGACGCTTCCTCCTCTTCCAGATGGATAGTCGATACCCTTTTAGTTTCATCTCTCAAGCAGCTCAGCAACCTATGCAGATTTACCAGATTGGGCAGGATCCCTCATGTTCCTGTGAGAACAAAGCTTTACCCTGTAGTATTTCAATTCAAGATCACAAAGATAAAAGTAAAATAATTCAATTTTTATTTTTAAATTTGGAAGCAGCATAGATGCGTCCTTCACTGCCTTACATTTCCCATCATCTTGTGTCAGTGCTGCCATCTGAGGCCATGACTTATGAAAATGCATGCCTGTCTCACTGACTCACTGACTGATTCACTGACTGACTCACTGACGATTGACTCACTGACTGATTCACTGACTGACTGACTCACTGATTGACTAATTCACTGACTCACTGACTGATGCACTGACTGATTCACTGACTGACTGACTGACTCACTGATTCCCTGACTGATTCACTGACTGACTGACTGATTCACTGACGATTGACTCACTGACTGATTCACTGATTGATTGACTCACTTACTGATTCACTGACTGACTGACTCACTGATTGACTAATTCACTGACTCACTGACTGATTCACTGACTCACTGACTGACTGATTCACTGACTGATTCACAGACTGACTGACTGACTGATTCACTGACTGACTGTCTCACTGATTCACTGACTGACTGACTCACAGAGTGATTCACTGACTCACTAACTGATTTTTCCTCTGACTGACTCACTGACCAATTCATTCAGTAATGGATTCACTGAGTGATTCTCTGATGCACTGACTGATTTACTGACTTACTGACTCGTTGACTGACTGACTCAATGACTGACTTACACCACAACTGACTCGCTGACTGACTCAATGAACAAACCAAAATAATTATTTTCTTTTTTTTTCATTTAATTTCATTTAATTAATTCTATTATTATTGTTGTTGTCAATGTTATCAAGGTTCAAGGTTACTTTATTGTCATCTGCAGTTGTGAACATGTACATAGTTTCTCCACAGACCACGGTGTAACATATAGGAACATTCAACATTCAACAGAGTGCAAGTCATTATTATTATTATTATTATTATTATTATTATTATTATTTATTTGTTTATTTATTTATTTATTTATTTATTTATTTATTTATTTTTTTTATTATTATTATCAAAAGGAATCTAATGTCTAAAACATTTTTAAAGTATACATTGCAAAGCTCACAGCATCTTTTCCATTTTTCTGGGGATGTTTTTAAGTAATTGCACATGTTACATATTGGGTAACTTATTAAATGCTCCATTTAGAGAACTGGAAGGACATTTGGGCTGTAAAAGCCTCATTAAAATGATCTGTGGGATTATACATCACAAAAGGATGCAGGAGTGTCTCAGAGCTATGAGATTAAAGCTAAGAAGTAAGATTTTCATTTGTTTCCTGGGAGGGTTCGTCACTGTCTTGCAACATGAAATCGTGATGTTCGGTCAAAGACCCATTCTAGAGTGACTCAGAGCTGTTCCTCTCTAATTGTGCTTATGTTTATCTGCAATCGGTGCAAAATCAAATCAAAAATGTGTTTTTGCATCTCTATGCTTTGGAGACATATTCTGAAAATTCCAGCCAACCGTCTGCAGGCTTTTCCCTCCTCACTCACTGCTGAGACCGTGAACATCTCAAGAGACTCAACATTTTTCCCAGCTCCATCACAGTGCAAATATACACACACACACACACACACACACACACACACTGCCATCCAGAACTACCAACACAGAGGTACACAAATACCAAAATGCAATCTTCAACAGAAGATGGGTTTTCTCTTATATATCCAGCGCTTTGCTTTTCGTTCAGGGCGGAGGCGGAGCTTAAAGACGGCCCCCGTCATCAAACAGAATCAGCATATCAACAAACACAAACAAAACATCGAAAAATGCAACACATCAGCAAATGCAATGCCGCTGTTTACACTTGCTGATGCATGTGTCTACAATTATAAATGTTTTTTTGCACTGTAAACTTTCATTTTCTCTTTCATTTATTATAACTATATTGCTCAGTCCCATGGCTGTTTAAGGGGCACATTTCACTACACATTGTACGTGTATAACAGTGTATGTAACAAATAAAGAATCTTGAATCTTGAATCTTGACAAACAAAATCTCGCTGTCGACAAACACAACCCCACCACAGACAAAAGAAATCAACTCGTAACTGTCTGTTTAAGCTTCAGTTCTCTGAGCTGTAAAATGTGATTTAAGCAGCTCTCCCTTCCCACATCCTTAACGCTCCAGCCAATCAAGGACTTCTAAAGAAGTTCATTAGCCAGAGCAGGTGTTTCAGATTGTGGCTGGAATTCTGGGACTAGACTTCTCAAGTAGGTGGATCTCCAGGACCAGGGTTGGTGACCACTGCTGTACGTGTTTGAGCCTTTGGAGTTCAGGGCAAAGAGACGGCACAGGTGCTCAGGGACAGTGTGACCACTGTGGTCATCTCATGAAGCTTTGCAACATTCGCAAAACAATGAAGATCTGCAAGGAAGTGTTTCAGGCATCCCCTGAAGCAAGTTTTTAAAACAGTAACAGGACGTCATTTCACCTAATAGATGAAATTTGCGGAGGGAAGTTCACCTTTGACATTTCAACAGAGTTCCAGGGCTTAAGCATTTAAGCTTCCATTACTTCTTAGCTCCAGGGCTAAAACTAAAGAGGTGAACTTCAGACTGTTATATTTGGAAAATGGGCTGAGGGGTGTAAGTCTGGCCAAATTGGTGGCTAGGAGCCACTGACCATAAAATAAAGTCAAAACACGCGTCAGAGCGTGTTCGCAAGCAAAATCTGGACAAGGCAGAAACAAGCACTTCTAGAGACGCTTGCACAGACATTTTTTCCAAATAAATAACGCCATTTTGGTGTAACACACACACACACATACACACATGAGGGACGGATAAAAACTCTTTGACAAAGCACTTCGAGTTCCTTCAGGCTGAAGAAACATCTGGAGTGGGGAGTGTACCCAACCCAACCCCCAGCACACACAGAGGTAATTAGACTGTGTTGTCTTTTAAAAGAGAATTTCACAAATTGTTTGAAATTTCCCTATAATTCAGTGTGTGCAAACAGAGTGGTTCAGAGTGGGTTTGGTTCATTGTAGAGACTCAGATTTCTTTACTGTGGTGGTAAATGGAACCAAACATCTCCAACACATATAGAGCCGTTACATTTACTACTGTCCCCCAGTAAAGTTACATGCGTCTTCTGAGTGTTTATATTTAAAGCTGATTATGGTAGAGTAGTGGACAATCTTAACAAAATCAGTTTTCTTTGGGGACTATTTTGCCTCACGACACCCTGCATGTACCCTCCAACATGAATGAGTTTTATTTTTAAGACCAAAAGCTTCTCAAAACTCTGGTAAAACAACATCTCAGGAATCAGGCAGTGCATTCACAACCATAACTTTCTGTGAGTTTTTAGTGGCAGACGTGTGGTTCCATTCACCACCAGGGTTAACAGTTCTAACTCTGTCCAAAAAAGAGCGTTTCACACCAAACCCACTGAACCACTGTTTAGATTTTTACCACTTAATTATGGGGGGATTTTGAAAAATGGGTGAAACTCCTCTTTAAAGTGCACACTCAGAATAGTGCAGCCTAATGTCTCCATAATCACAGTCACAATCATCCACACACCCACACACACAAACACATGCCACATATAACACATGCATGTATGAAGAGCCTCTGGTTTAAGCCTTAGTCTGAAACTCTGAAGCCATGCCGCAGCCCCGAACTGCTCATGCACTTGTGGAATTTGAGCTCATGGTGAAAATGAAGCATGGGTGAAGGACCAGAGTGAAGCCCGTCTGAGGAGATACCAGCTCTCTTTTACCCCCCAACACACACTCACACACACACATATATACACACACTCAGAGTAGTGAAGCACAGCAGAGATGATCGAGCAACCATGATGAGAGAGAGGGAGAGACAGACAGAAGACAAAAGAGAGACAGAGTATGAGGAAAAGAGATTGGGTTTAAAAAAGGAGAGAGAATGAGTGAAGTGAAGTGAAGAGAGGAAGAGGAAAGAGTGAGGAACAACAGAGAGAAAGAGTCAAGAGAGACAAAACCTACATGAATAGGGGAGAAGAAATGAAGAAAAAAGAGAAGAGAAAAACATGAACTGAGCAAAAATGAGGGAGAGAGACCGAGGGAACGGAATGAGTGAAAAAAGGACAAAATGACAGAAAGGAGAAAAGTAGAGAGAAACAGAGAGATATAAATAGAGATATAAGCAGAGTGATTTTGCGCTTCGTCCTGACTTGATCTTGATGCACGCATGTGTGTGTGTGTGTGTGTGTTATAGACTCACGTGCTCCTAGTCATGTCCACTCTGTAGCTCCAGCACAAACCTGCAGACCAGAGCTGCATCTGCTTCTCCACACCACACACACCCCGCCCACCAAACACTGATTGGACCAGAGAGAGAGGGGGAGAGAGAAAGAGAGAAGGAGAGAGTGAGAGTGGGATAAACAGAAAGGTAAAAGACCTTGAAAAAGAGAGAGAGAAAAGTGAAGAGAGAGAGAGAGAGAGAGAGAGAGAGAGAGAGAGAGAGAAATTGAGAAGAAAAATGAGAGAGAAGGTAAAGGTGAAAGACAGTGTGTGTGTCTGTCTCCTTGTCTAGGGGAGTCAAATGCCCCAACGATGCACATGCACACACACTCACACACACACGCAGACACAATGCAGTGGAGCTGGATTAGCGGTGCAGGTGAACAGTAGACGAGGCGTTAGCGCTAACGAGAGCAGACGTAATCCCAGACTCTTACACTGATCCTGTAACAGGAGCCTGACCTTTTTGGCCTTTTGGGTCACTTAAAGACGCAAATAGGCCATGTTTCTGCCCTCATATTCTTCACCAAACTGCCCCACGTGCAATGTAGGGGTTGTGTTAAATGACAAAAATATACATTTCCCTTCCTCATGCATATGCATTTGAGAGAGGGGCTGACTTAAACTTGTAAAGACCCTTAAAACAGCAAGTGGAGATATTACACGTGTGGCTGATCCTGTAGTACCCCTGATCTACTGCAGCCTGAGCGGCTCATGGTCGGTTTCGCATGGATTATCCCCCACTTTTAACAGCAGGTGTGAGTTTGCACTCGAGTCTTAAAGGATGTGTGGAGAGATGACAGCTGACAGAGCGCTCACCATTAGAGCGACACTGTTTGAACTCAGGATCAAGCATGTGAAGACCTGTGTGAGGAGATGCAGGACAGGATATGCAGTGATACAGAGGTGCAGAATTACATCTCTGTAGAAGGTCCTGCTGAAAGATCTTCATCCACGAACAGCGCTCTCTCTTCATCACTGAACTCTCACTCTCTGTTTAGTCTCCAGCTTGTCAACTGAGCCTCATGGGCGGGGCCGGTAGTGGGCATTGAGCAGTTTTTGTGAGGCCTGTCTACACCTCTCAGGCCCATCTACATCTCTCCCTCTCCATCTCCCTTTCTCCCTCTCTCTCATTTTATACAGTCTTTACGCTGCTCTCGTCTCATTACGAGGCAACTTGATGCCGAGACTCCGGTCCCTCTGGGTTTAGTGCAGCATAATTACTACCCTGTGTTCGAATAGAGACACTGCTGTAATAATAGCATCAGAGAGAGAGAAAGAGAGAGAGAGAGAAAGAGAGAGAGAGAGAAGCAGCTGTCAGGTATGGAGATGTTAAAGCGCCACAGAAAAGACTCTAGGGAGAGGCGGCATAGAGGATGGCACGGACGGAAAGACAAGAAGGAGAGAGTGAAGTGAGGGAGGTTGAGAGAGACGAAGGTCATAGAAGAGCAGAAGGGAACAGGAAAGAAAGAGAAGGAACAGAAGGGGACTGCAACGGGTTTGTGTGCATGGCTCTTCATGAACGCGGGGCGAAGCTGTCAAGAGCTGACCAAGTAGGTTGCTGGGCTAAACATCGAGACATTACCATGGTAACGCGTCATTTGTTTCTTCAGAACTGAATTTTTCTTTGCCTTTTAAAAACAAAGTTCAGCGTAGCAGGTAAACACTATTAACATTCCAAAAAACAACCCCCTGCCCCTCCCGGGTCCACATTTATACACTTCAACATTAACTGATTCCATGATGTCACAAGAACCAACATATTTAACATACATCTGCCTATTTGCCCTACAGCAGTTTAGCCCCGCCCATTTGCAATAAAGGGGAACATTTCAGGTCTGGAAAGCTTTTTGAATAAGGACAGCCAATCAGAACAGAGCTCATTTGAATAGATTGCTCGTAAAGGCCCGGTAACAGTTTGTTTAATACTAACGGCTGAATGTCAATTTACAAAGGGGTTATAAAGAAACCACAGACCTCTGAAGGGGTCATTCTGTAGTGGACCAAGCTGTTCTTCTTTGTTGAAAAATTGAATGGGGCAACTAGCAGAAGATTGTGAGAGGGGGGTTGAAAGAGAGGGGGTGCTCCCACTGGGCCATTCCCCCTGTTAAAAAACATAATCATCTATTGGACATAATGTGAAAGATAGGACATAACAATGTGTAAGACAGTGTTTTTGGGAGTGTGTGGTTTTACCCCTAACTGTGGGAAAGTTACTGTAATCTAGAGCCCCCAGGAATTTATTGCTTTATGATCCAGCAGCTTTTATCTCGAGGCAGCTTATGAACCTCGCTGGGGCAGATGCCGTCGTTTCGTAGACAGTGTCTAAACAGCACACAGCTGATGAACAGCTGATGGACTGTGACCATCACAGTTGGCCTTTGGTTCGAACCGTAAATATGAACGATTCCTCAGACCGATGATCACACAATGAGTAAGGTATCAATGTCCAGTGGATTTCCCCTGTATACATAACTGTCACATACATAAAATGATAACACTTTACTGTAGGGTTCATAAGGCTACAAGACATCTATGTAAGCCTTTACAACAACTGACATTAAACTACATAGACACTTCTAAAGGCTGATTCCATGCATTCATTATTGTGACACTATCTGGGGAAATAGCAGCCTTTATGACAAGTGACGTCTGAGACAATATAAGCCTCTACGTACATTAAAGTTACTTGTCATTAAAAAATTATGTAGACATTTTGTAGCTTTATGCTACCCTACAGTAAAGTGTTACATGACATCTACACAAGGCTTTATGTACACATTATCCTACATGGACATAAGGTTTATTCTGACAAGAGTCACTTTTCATAAATGATACTTTTATCAGTTTTGCCCCCAGAAAAAAAAAGTGGACACTTGTTGGAATAAGCCTATCTATGTAGGTTAATGTCACTTGTCATCAAAGGCTTATGTAGGTGTAATGTAGCCTCATGAATGCTACCCTAAAGTAAAGCTAGTTATATTACATTTACATAAGACTTTAGGACAATAGACATAACCAAGACCTACACAGACACTTATAAAGGCTTAATCTCTGCTCTCAGTGTTTCTGCTCTCAGTGTTTCGCTCTCAGTGTTTCTGCTCTCAGTGTTTCTCGTTCAGTGTTTCTACTCTCAGTGTTTCTACTCTCAGTGTTTCTGCTCTCAGTGTTTCTCGTTCAGTGTTTCTCGTTCAGTGTTTCTACTCTCAGTGTTTCTGCTCTCAGTGTTTCTCGTTCAGTGTTTCTGCTCTCAGTGTTTTGCTCTCAGTGTTTCTGCTCTCAGTGTTTCTGCTCTCAGTGTTTTGCTTTCAGTGTTTCTGCTCTCAGTGTTTCTGCTCTCAGTGTTTCTGCTCTCAGTGTTTTGCTCTGTGTTTCTGCTCTCAGTGTTTCTGCTCTCAGTGTTTTGCTTTCAGTGTTTCTGCTCTCAGTGTTTCTGCTCTCAGTG
>JBBPCZ010162241.1:0-17459 GCA_037974445.1 Brycinus macrolepidotus
CATTGCTGCATTCATTTTTCCCTCGACCCTGACTAGTCTCCCAGTTCCTGCTGCTGGAATACATCCCCACAGCATGATGCTGCCACCTCAGTTCTTCACTGTTCACTGGTGATGACCAGTGCCTGGTTTCCTCCAGACATAACGCTTGGCATTCAGGCCAAAGAGTTGAATCTTTATTTCATTAGACCAGAGAATTTTATTTCTCATAGTCTGAGAGTCTTTCAGGTGCTTTTTGGCAAACTCCAGACGAGCTGTCATGTGCCTTTTACTGAGGAGTGGCTTCTGTCTGGCCACTCTACCATACAGGCCTGATTGGTGGAGTGCTGCAGAAATGGTTGTCCTTCTGGAAGGTAATCCTCTCTTCACAGAGCAATGCTGGAGCTCTGTCAGAGTGACCATCGGGTTCTTGGTCACCTCCCTGTCTAAGGCACTTCTACCCTGATCGCTCAGAGTGGACGGGTGGCCAGCTCTAGGAAGAGTCCTGGTGGTTCCAGACTTCTTCCATTTACGGATGATGGAGGCCACTGTCCTCATTGGGATGTTCAATGCTGCAGCAATTTTTCTGTAGCCTTCCCCAGATCTGTGCCTCGATACAATCCTGTCTCGGAGGTCTACGGACAATTCCTTGGACTTCATGGCTTGGTTTGTGCTCTGACATGCATTGTCAACTATGGGACCTTTTATAGAAAGGTGTGTGTCTTTCCAAATCGTGACCAGTCAACTGAATTTACCACAGGTGGACTGCAATCAAGTTGTAGAGACTTCTGAAGGATGATCAGTGGAAACAGGATGCACCTGAGGTCACTTTTGAGGGTCATGGCAAACACTGTAAATACTTATGTAAATGTTTTGTTAATTAATTATTTATTTTATTTAATAAATTTGCAAAAGTTTCAAACAAACTTTTTTTACTTTGTCATTATGGGGTATTGTGTGTAGAATTTTGAGGTAAAAGATGAATTTAATCCATTTGGGAATAAGGCTGTAACATAGGATATTGTGGAAAAAGTGGAGCTCTGTGAATACTTCCTGGATGCACTGTATATGTGTCTCAGCTAGAGCTTTGGTCCAAGTCATGACTAGTTGAGTCAGGACCGAGTTCAAAGAGATCTGAGAATAAATAAAAGCTTTCTAACCTGCACACATGACCTCTATAAACATATCCAGCCTTTTATGTGGAAGCACATTTTGATAATCCCACTGCAGCTTAAGAGGGACATTTAGGTTATCACTTATTGATTGAAAATCAAATGAAAATGCCATAAAGTTTTTAATCAAAATATTTCATGTATTGTCAATATCCAGGATCTTCCCGGAGACACTGACTGTAATTTCACCTTCAAATTAACAGTGCATCCTAGAATTTCACAAACTTTTGACACCCATTATTATTGGATCATTTGCCTGTGATGGTGGTGGTGATGACAATAATAATAATGATAATAATTATAATAACTATGACCTTTATAGCACGTAATAGCCAGGTGGCACAAAATGCTTTACATTGTGATGAAGTACAAGAAAATGCCCTCAGAAAAATGAAACACTTGAATATTACAAATGGCATTACAGAAGAAAACATTCAAATAAAAATAAAAACAAGGATTAAAAAGACACAAACCTAATTTCTGGAAAAGTTGGGACATTTTGTAAAACATTTTTTTTTATTCACTTGAACCTTTATTTAACTAATAAAAGTACAAAGAAGTGATTTCTAATGTTTTGCTGCCCAAGCTGATTGTAAAAAGGTACAAATTGATTTGTCTGTTTTTGTTTGAAGGAAAAAATGGAAGAACATTGGTTTTGTACTCGTAATAACCACATATCAAGCAATTCGGTCCTGTAAAAATGACTAGTATATGCTACCAAGCCTTGTTTTATTTTTAATAACTTCATGTCCATTAGTGGTCGAGACCTCAAATAAGTAAAAGATTGTATTTGAAGAAAAAAAAAAAAACATGATACTATATGGGTTTAAAATGGATATATATTACCCTCAATATCACTCTTGTTTAGGAGTTTTGCAGTTTTTTCTAAATCTAGGACCTTATAGAAAAACAAATGACATGCTGTACAGACTTTAAATAGTTCACTTATACTGTGAACATATTTGTCTTCAATCCTACAAAGTTTGGTGAGGCAAGGAATAATGCTTTTCAAGATATTTGTGCTCAAACATGGCTTCCTAGATAATGCACTTTTGAGAGGGAAAAAAAACATAAATGTAAAAGGCCAAAAAACAACATTGGAATTGAACAAAAATATTTTGACTTAGTTTTGGAACACAAACATAATATAGACAAACTTTGAATTCTGAGACAAACTTTGAACAAATCCTGAGATGGTGCTGCAACCACTTTCCTGGATTCTGTCTGATGTGACACTGAATGACCCAAATGGCCAGTTTTAGTCAGTCTGCCTATATAAGCTAACTGATAGATAGTGTTTACTTCAGTGGCTTAGCAGTAATAGCAGTTTTTTGTTATGTTCATGTTTTCTGTACATAAGCATTAGAATATACCAATCCTCCTGAACTCTGTTGTCCTACAGAACTGTGCAGCAAAGCTAAAACAAGCATTTATGGGCTGAACATTTTTAATTAACCACAACAAACAGTGACTCGTCTTTCTTTTCATTACTGACCTGAGCTTTAGTATCTTAAAGGCTGTTTATGAGGGGACTCACTATGCAGGCTTGTGGTGCATCAGTTCTGAGGATCAGGCTTGGGGTGAGGTTTGGAAGCGTGCGTGGTGGGTCAGTACAAGTACAGGGGCAGTGGGAGGGCAGGGTCTTCCGTGTTCCAACACTGAGCACATCTGAGGCCTCTGTACCAGCCACCTTAATGGTGTAGATACTGGGAGCAGGAGCTGAGGGCATGGTCAGCTCAGGAGATGGGGATCCCTACTCCTACATGCAGGAGCAGCAGAAGCCTGGGCCCTGGTATGTGATGCCCTCGGGGAAGTGCCGCACATTAAGGTCCATTTCCTCTAGGGGTGCATGTTCGGCAGTGAACGCCAAAAACAAAAAGTTCAATGGGTCCATTGTTGGCAGTCTGCTGCTTGCCTGTTCTGCTGCCCCATGTTTCATTCCTGATTTATAAATCAGGAAGCATAAAAATAATAGGAATTAAAAAAATAAATAAATAAGAATGAAAGAAATAGAAGAATGCATAGAAAATCAATAAAAGAAGATTTCAAATGTGATGGAAGTGCAGATATTTAAGAGAAGGCAGAGGAGAATAGTGCGGTTTTTTAGCAGCTTTTAAAGCTGGGAACAGTTGCGGCAGATCTGATACTGATTGGGCATGTGGTTCCAGCAGGGAGCAGCATAGTGACTAAATGCTGTGGCACCAAGTTTAGTTTCAGCTGTTTTCACCACTGACTAACCAGGTCCTGCAGATCTAAGAGACCTACCAGGATTATGTACATCAAACATATCAGAGATGTATTTAGGACCCAAACCAGTGACTGACTTGTGCACGATGAGTAATGCTTTGAAATCAATTATGTACTGAACTGGGATCAGTGTAAGGACCTAAGAATTGGAGTGATGTGATCTCTTTTCTTGGTTTAATTAGAACTGGGCATCATTTTGAATGAGCTGGAGCTGTCTAATGGACGTTTTGGGAATCCCAGTGAGGAGAGCGTTGCTATAGCCAACTTTCAGGATATAAAGACTTGGGATAAGTTTCTCCTGGTCTTGTTTGGACACAAAATCTCTATATTTAGCTATGTTTTAAGGTACCAAAAAGCTGACTTTGTTATAGCTTTATTGTGGTCACTGAAATTAAGATATCCATCCATGATCACACCAAGATTTTTTAACATGAGTAGATGTCTTAAGTGCTCTAGATTCCAGCTGGCACTGACAATTGATCTTTCCTCTTTGTTTCTAATCAATATAATTACCATTTTGTTTTTATTTAATTGGAGAAAGTTTTGATGCATCCAGTTATGTACTTTACCAAGGCACTAACACAATGAATCTATGGGACAAAAGTGAAAGAGCTGATAAATCTGAGTGTCATCTGCATAGTTATGATGGGGCACATTATTCTCTTTAAGAATTTGACCCATAGGAAGCATGTACAGGTTCTCGAGGAGGGTTTAATAACTGTGTTGTTTCACAACATACAACAGGTCCTGTGCTAAGCTACTAAAAACACTTTTTTAAAGCTTGTAAGTAGAATGTCTGTGGGTCATGTAGATGGTTTAAGATGAAGCACAAGAGTTTTAGTTTTAGCATCTACAGTATCAAAGTCAGACATGATGGACATGATATTTCTGTGGGTTGACATAGAGTGGCTACTTGAGAAAGTGGAGCTAAAGTTTTGTTTAATATTTTTTGATTTTGTGTTGTTGCTATTATTATTATCGGTAATACATTTTATTTAAAGGCACCTTTCAGGGCACTCAAGGACACCTTACAGACAAGTAAACCAGAGCATAAAATTAATAATGCAAAAGAAGACTATTAAATAAACAAAATGTGTATTAAATTACAAGAGTGTAAATCTACAAATGGGTGCAGATTAGGAACAAGATCAAAGAGAGTAAGCATGTTTAAAGAGAGGATTTGAAAGTCAGAAGGGAGTCGGTGCTGCAGATTTCTTGAGGGAGGGAATTCCAGAGACGGGGGACAACATAGCTAAAGGATCTAAATCCCATGGTGGACAAACAAGCAGAAGGTGTAGCAAGTAGAATGGAAGAGGAAGATCTGATGGTTTGGGAGGGTGTGTAGATGTGTAAGAGATCAGAAAGGTACGGGGATGCCAGGCTATCAAGAGCTTTGAATGTTAAAAGTAAAATCTTCAAATCAACTCTATTTAACTGGAAGCCAATGATGGTTGAAAAGGACCGGAGTGATGTATTTCATTGAGGAGGTTCTGATAATAACACGGACAGCAGAATTGTGAACCAACTGAAGCTTATACAGAAGCTTGCGAGTGAGGTTGGCTTATACAGAATTACTGTAATCAATTCATGATGTTATCAAGGCATTTACAAGGATAGCGGTATTTTAGGTGTGAGGAAAAGGCAAAGACGATATATATGACGAAGGTTGAAATATGCAGACTGGGTAATGTTATTAATGTGTGCTTTAAAGGACAGAGTACTGTCAAGGATGACACCCCAAGCTCCTAACCTGAGAAGTAGGAGAATCTATTGAACTGTCAGTTGTCAAGGAAAAACTGTCATTTTTGGCAAGAATAGATTTTGTACCTACAAGGAGGACCTCTGTTATCACTATTAAGTTAGAAGAAAAACAACTTTTAATTTCAAGAAGGCAGTCAGAAAGAACTGAGGGTGGAAGGGCAGAGTCAGGCTTGGTAGAGAGTTAGAGCTGGTTGTCATCAGCAATTCAGTGAAACTGAATACCAAAATTCCTGAAGATATTGCGAAGGGGTAGAAGATAGTTAATAAATAGAAGAGGGCCCAAAACAGAACCCGAGGAACACTATTAACTGAAACTGCTGAAATAGATCATCAGTAAGATGTGAATGCACCTGTGCAAGTATTTTGGATAAAAATGGTAAATTTGAAATTGATTGAGGTTATTGGGGTCAGCACCAGGTTTCTTTAAAACCGTAGTTATAGCAGATTTTTGAGAGATAAAGGAACATGAGCAGATGAATGTATGATATGAGTTATTAGAGAAGAAAGAGAAGGCAGACACACTTTAACCAGAAGTGCAGGAGGTGGATCTAGCCGGCAGGTAGAAGATTTGGCTTTTTGAATAAGATCAGTGATTTCAGAGACAGATGGAAGTTTAAAGAGAGAGAAAGAATATGGTGAATATTATTATGAATAATTTTTGCATTAAAGAAATTCATGAAAGTATTACATTCTGCTCGGGTGTACCAAGGGGCAGGGTGGGTGAAAGAAACAGTCTGAGATCAAGAGTGTCCAAGAGGGCTATGTAGTCTGTTGTTGGGAAACCAGTTAATCAGATTTTCAGTTAGAGCTAGTAGTCAATTTCTCTACAAAAAGTAGGTAAGTCAGTATTCTTTAATTTTATGAAATAGGCAGATTGGATGCAGTTGAGTCATTTATAAATTGTGCAAAAATGCAAGGATTGAGATAGATGGTTACTATTGCACAATTACTTATTGGCATCAAAAACCACAACAGAATTAAACATGCAGTGAATAATACATCAATGGTATCCACAGTGAGTTTTAAATGAGGGTGTGGTAGTTGGGGTGTATATGATCGTGTGTATCTGTGTGTATGTACAGTTTTAGTGATACAGTTCTGATTCATCAGTCTGATGGCCTGTGTGAAGAAACTGTTTCCCATCCTTGGCAGTGAAGGCATGTGTGCTGTTGAACCTTTTGATAGAAGATAAAGGAAAAGAGGGTGTGAGATGGTTGTGTGAAGTCATCCACAATGCTGGTAGCTTTGCAGATGCAGCGTGTGGTATTGATGTCTTTGACAGACAGCATGTTTTTAGCTGTCCTCACTCTCTGCGGTAGTGCCTTGCATTGATGATATTTCTGAGCCAGTTATTTACATAAATTCACAGGCTACCTTCATGGCACTTACCAGAGTCCTTGATTCTGTCACTGTGATAGGTTGCACTGGGTTGAGTGGCCTGCTAGCTTGTTTGCTGCATCTGGGACTCTTAGATTACACCAGGTTTCTGTAATAATCATGCAGCTATTCCCAAGTGGGTGTCTGCGATGATAAGCCTAGTCACAGCTTATCCATTTTGTTGGATAATGACCTGGTATTGATGATGAAAAGGGTTGGTGGTAGTAGATTGTGAGGGGCTGTCCTTAGCCTTGCTAGGATACCAGAACAGCATCCTCACTTTTGTCTCCATTCCCGCCACCACTCGGAATGCCTGATGCTCAGTTTGGTAATCCATGGAGTTCCCAGGACTTTTGATATCTCCTAACTAAGAAGTGACAGTATTTTGCCTCTTGGTGTTGTAGGCACATTACATTTTTCCTTACAAAGTGTAACTCCTGGACAGTCACTGCAACACTTTGTTCAAATGAAAAAGCAGACTGTTGAAAGCTGGACTCTGGACTACTAAACAATATTGAACAGAGAATTAGATAAATGAATAATTATAATATTAATTTATATTCCATAAAATTATATATTTAAGATTAATCTTTGTTGATTAAATTTGTCCTGTAAACCTCATTTGACTACTTTTGACTACTTCAATCCATCACCATATTGTGTTTCAGTACTTGTTGCATTTGTCATTGAATTGTGCATTTTTTTTCTCCAGAAAGGAATGACCTCCTCTTTCAAGTTTTCTCTTCATCCAAGAGTCCACCTCTCATCTCAAGCAGCTCCAAGGGGAATACACCACAAAATTAGTCTTAGGAGGGATTACGTGTGAAAATATGGTGTCCAAAAGGTCCAGGACTCTGAAAACATCTTGTGCTGCTCTTCATACTGACACATCTCACAGACAAACGCAACAAAATACAGGAAAAGAGTCAGAGGTTGGAAAGAGTCCGACTCAGCAGAGTACTCTGCAACAGGCACAGTACATTCACACAGGAGAGAAACCATATTACTGCACAGAGTGTGGGAAGAGTTT
Source organism: Brycinus macrolepidotus (assembly GCA_037974445.1). Classification (NCBI taxonomy): domain Eukaryota; kingdom Metazoa; phylum Chordata; class Actinopteri; order Characiformes; family Alestidae; genus Brycinus; species Brycinus macrolepidotus. The sequence continues at coordinate 7,564 of JBBPCZ010162241.1, forward strand.
TACCAGACGAAATAGTCTCCAAATACACCAGCGCATTCACACAGGAGAGAAACCGTATCATTGTGCAGAGTGTGGGAAGGGTTTTACTCAACAAAATAATCTCCAAACACATCAGCGTATTCACACAGGAGAGAAACCATATCACTGCTCAGATTGTGGGAAGAGCTTTAGAGCAAGCAGTAACTTCAAAGCACATCAGCGCATTCACACAGGAGAGAAACCTTATTACTGTTCTGACTGTGGCAAGAGTTTTACTGTACAGAGTCGTCTCCAAACACATCAGCGCGTCCACACAGGAGAGAAACCATATTCCTGCTCAGAGTGTGGGCGGAATTTTAGAGAGAGCAATACCCTCAAAGTGCACCAGCGTATTCACACAGGAGTGAAACCGTATCACTGCTCAGTGTGTGGGAAGAGTTTTACTTTAAAGATTAGTCTCAAATCACACCAGCGTATTCACACAGGAGAGAAACCTTACCACTGCTCAGTGTGTGGGAAGAATTTTACTCGCTGGTTTTATCTCCAGGTACACCAGCGTATCCACACAGGAGAGAAACCTTATCACTGCTCAGATTGTGGGAAAAGTTTTAGAGAGAGCAGTGCCCTGAAATTACATCAGCGCATTCACACAGGAGAGAAACCGTATTACTGCTCAGTCTGTGGGAAGAATTTTACTCGCTGGTTTTCTCTCCAGCTACACCAGCGTATCCACACAGGAGAGAAACCGTATCACTGCTCAGAATGTGGGAAAAACTTTACTCACCGTGTTTCTCTGCAGCTACACCAGCGCATTCACAAAGGAGAGTAACCATATCACTGCTCAGAGTGTGGGAAAAACTTTACTCACTGGGTTTCTCTCCAACAACTCTAAGGCATTCACACAAGAGAGAAATTGTACACAAAATGCATTAAGATGGAGTTTAAATTTTAAGCATGTGCAATTAATTGATTTTTATGATTTTGAATTGCTGACTTTGAGACACCATCTCAAGTTTATGTTTTGTCATTGACCCAAGCACACAGTAATGTTTTTGATTTCTTTTTGTATTTCTCCTCTAAGACTGTTTGCTTAGACCAAGCCATAAGTCTTTCAGGCATGGAACTAAGTCCACTGAGAGTCCCTCCTACTACTGATATGTGTGAGATGAGTATGATATTTGTAGTTGAGCAGAACAGTAAATTAGTAGGATGAATAGAAGGTTTAAAGGCTTCTTGAGATATTAAGAGATAAGCTTGTATACAGAAGTAAGAGGTTAATTTTTCTGACGTAGGTATCCTAAGAGACTTAATGCTGTGTAGTTGTGTAGGTGTGCATGTCATTCAGCAGGTATCAACAATAATGCAGCATTCCATCAAAGATGGGGTGGAGGCTGCTCTTGGGGTTGGTAGTATGGGGCATGGACGGGGACAGCCCTTAAAGTTTATAAAAGCAGGTCATTACACCCACTTCACTTTCTTTCCTCACTTAGCTTTTTAAGGCAGATGCAATGAAGGGAGGTCACCAACAAAGGAACTAACCTATAGGCCAAAGTTTCAGTTACTTAACTAAACTTTAGCTTAGCCACTGGATCAATGTCAAAAGGCGCCATCAACAAAATCAGGCCTGCAACAGGCATTTCTGCAGCCTCTGTGAAAGTGACACCATGAAAGACCTTCATTTGAAACTGCAGAAAACTTCATCCCTGGACTTTGGTGGTCCTGCCAATTTCCCAGCAGTGACTGGACAGATCTCAAACTTCCCCTCCAAACTTCCACAGAAACTTTGGGAAAGTGACAGTCTGTACTGTCTGTAAAAGTATTTAATCATGTGTAGTTAAACACTCTACATCTGGGAACAGCTTATTTTTCTGATGTAAATGCTGTAAAGGTTAAACTTTGAGAATGTGTTCATGTTTTTGTCTTTAAACTGTTTAAATAATCTAAACTTCTGTGCACAGCAGTAGGGCTTCATCTGTGTATATAATTTCTCCTTTACTAACATCATAGTAATATCTCAGCACTAATGAGAATTACTAATACTCCATATTGATAAAGCTAAATCCCATAAGGCTAAAGTAATTCTAAGCACAATACACAGTTTAGACCCAGCCATTGCCTTTTTTCTAGTACAGACCACAACAAATCCTTAGCTGATCTCGTGAACATACAGTGTGGTTAACGTTGACAAATTGGTGCATTCCACACATTCCTTCTTCACTCATGCGGAACCCCCACTGTTTTTACCATTAAAACAGAAACAGAAAACTCCTCTCCTTTATACCCTTACCACAGAGCTCGCTCTGTCTCTTGTTCACAAGCATGCAAAGGATTTGTTCAGTCATTCATTCACTCTCTTACTTGAACTGTACATATACTTATGTTCGTTTGTTTCATTTGTGTTTTAGAATAGTGTGTTAATAAACATTCCATTAATTTTCACAAAGTTGTCTTGATTAAATTCCAATAATAGTTGATGCCAAAATCAACTATTGTTACTATTACCTTTTAGTTAGAAATGAAAGATTTTAATACTTATGATTTCATTATATTAACAAGACATAAATTAATGAGAATTTAATGAGGGCAGATCCTAAATTATTATTTATTATTATTAGTGGTGGTAGTAATAATAATGAACTACATTTGGCCAACACCCTTATCCAGAGCGACTTACAATCATTAGTTACAGGGACAGTCCCCCTGGAGCAACTGAAAGTTAAATGACTTGCTCAAGGACAGTGTGGGGGGTTGGAACCTGCAACTTTGTGGTCATCGGGCTCACAGGCAAGTGTTTTACCCACTAGGCTACTACCACCCCTGATTAAATGTAATGTGTTATTAATGTAATAATATTGTTGCTCAGAATATATTGTGTTATTCTTAAATGTGATCGCCATTGTTGTTTACATTCCTCCATCAGGCAAAGTGATGACAATGTGTGATCTCATGCGCTCCGCAACCATGAGACTCCAGACAAGGCACCAAGATGCATTTGTCCTCATCTCCAGGGACTTTAACCATGTCTCTCTGAACAGGACACTGTGCACTTTCACACAGTTTGTAGACTGTCCCACCAGAGAAGACACTAGACTTGCTTTATGTTAATGTCAAAGAGGCATACACCTGCACAGCCATCTGACCACAACTCGGTGCACCTTCTTCCCACCTACCTACCACTGGTGAAGAGGTAGCCAGCCACTGTCAGGACAGTGAGGAAGTGATCAAGGGAGGCCAGTGCAGCCCTGCAGGACTGCCTGGAGACTACGGACTGGGAGGCTCTGTATGAGCTGCATAGAGAGGACATTGATAATCTTACAGACTGTATCACAGAATACATGTCTGTGTTGATTACACTGTAAAAGTGAAATCCATATGCTGCTTCCCCAACAACAAGCCTTGGGTCACCAAAGACATCAAAGCCCTCCTGAATGAGAAGAAGGAAGCATTCAGGTCAGATGACAGGCAGGCAGCCAAGGAGGCACAGAGGTGCTTGTCTGTGAAGTTATAGGAAGGAAGGGACAGCTACAGGAGAAAGCTGGAGTAAGGGCTGCAAATGAACAATGGCAGGTATGTGTGGAGGGGCTTGAAGACCTAGCTGGCATTAACTTGGTTGAATAGCAGATGTTGATTTAAGTATAGCGTTTCAGGTTGAAGAACAGATGTGGACTATTTGAGCACTGACGTACGTCGCTCTGGATGAGAGCGTCTGCTAAATGCCGTAAATGTAAACGTAAGACAATCACAGGCTTCAAGACAAGCAGCCAGGGGACTGATGGTGACGTGGAGAGGGCCAGTGAGTTTAACCTGTTTTTTAACAGGTTCAACAGCAGGCCTCAGCAGAGCACATTCTGCAGCTCCAGCGCCACCTAGCGCTCCTGCTTCCTCCATCAGTGTCACACCTAAATGCAGCTCTCCATCCTTCCTCTCTCTTTCTCCCATCTTACCTGCCTCAACCCACTCTCCTCCTGCTGATGATGACTCCGACACCCATGGACTGTCCATCATCATCACTGAGGACAAAGTGAGAAGAGAACTACGCAGACTCCATCCTGCCAAGTTGCCAGTCTCAGATGGCATAAGCCCACAAGTGCTCGAGTTGTACGCCTCCCAGCTGTGTTTAGTACTGCTGAGGATCTCCAGCTTGAGCCTCAGTACCAAGAAACTACCAGAAACTACCATTGTGTCTGGTTCCTGCATCCTGTTTGGATGCACATGTTGACAGGGTTTGGTGTGGAGTTTAGAGAAAAAACACACTTTTGCACCGGAGTGTTGGACCTGGAGTGGCCGCTGTGACCTAGCGCGCTGCCATCTTTTCTTAAGAATACAAGTTGATGTAAATTGCTAATGTAATGTGAAATTATGTAAATGATCTCAGTTTTTTTGGGTGGCAGAATGGGTTGTATGGTAGAAAATGTATTTGTCTATTTGGTTAGAGGCCTTACAAGCACTACAAAAATTCTGTCTCCCTCAGCCCTCTGTATGCTTGAATGGCATGAAACCTTGGTCCTTTGAGCTAGGCTGGAAATTCCCTAAGAATGTGCTTTGTCCCCAAAGAGTGCACTTCCAAAGAAGGCCCCCAAACTTAAATCAAAACACCTGTACTTGAGCGAAGATAAGCAAAGATGTACCATTGCTTACATCCTTGAGAGTGACACTTTTGCAACCCATCTAGGTAAAGGAAAAACCCAGATATACTCTAAAACGCATTCCAGCCCATCAGCCTGTGCAATGGCTGCGCCTTAGTGGCACCGAAGTGACGTCCAGTTCGTAAACAAGCGTATGCCCCGAAGATTCGATTAGTGTCCACTAAGAGTTCGCAGCATGTGCATGTCATTGAAGATTTAATGGATCTGTAATAAATGAGTTTTCGAAGCTACTTCATGTCAAAGGTGCCAAGAAGAATGCGTTGAACCAACATGGAAATTGTCCATGAGGCCTACACTTGCACAGGACATGTTTTTAAAAAAAAAAAAAAAAAAAAAGGACATGACCATTTATGAAATAAGTTAGGAGATATCAAAAGCCCCGGGGACTCAAATGATTGCCATACCAAGCATCAGGCATTCCCAACAGTGGCAGGGGAACAGACAGCAAGGCTAAGGAGGGCCCCTCACAAAGTAATATCAATTGTCCTCATTACCAGCGGTAGATCATTTTCCAATAAAATGAATGAGTTGTGAGTAGTGTTATGACAACGTGCCTCTGACGCGTTTTTACATTGAAATATCACAAGAGTTACTTCTTAGAAGCTTAACAATGCCTTACATAACCTTTTTTGTCAAAGCTGAAAGAAAACAGTTTTTGACTGACTATTGCAGATCAATCCTAAATCGATTCAGCTAAGAGTTTATCCGTTCAGAACAGTTTATCTGCAACTTAAACCTAATTTCTTTTTCTTTAGTATAGATGATACAGTTTCAAGCAGAAATACAGAAACAGAAGTAATATTTAAAAAGATCACTTTTTGTTTTTCAACAGTCAGGAATCCACATTGTGTATGTGCATGTAAGAGAATGAGATTATGTAAAAATGCACACACACACACACACACACACACACACACACATATATATATATATAAGGAATTGTACTGGTTTGTGGGGGGGTGTAGGTGGGGTTGTTTCAGGTGGGTTGTGTGTGTGTGTGTGTGTGTGTGTGTGTGTGTGTGTGTGTGACACAGCGCCCCCTGCTGACTGCAGGCTGAAACACCACACACCACCCCTCTCTGTTCTGAACCATAAACACTGTTGCTTTTAGGGGTAAATACTGACTGTTTTTCCCCATGTGACGCGCTGTGTTTGGGAATTTGAATATAATCTAGTAAATCATTCCAAAAAAAAGGACAAAATGAATATTGACAGAGGAGCTTTGAGGTGTTTAAGTGGAGTTTAAATAAACACGGTTCAGTGTGGAGTTTTTTTGTTGTTGTGGTTGAAGCAGCGCCCTCTGGTGGCTATAAATGAAAACCGTGGCCTTTCAGTGTTCACTGAACTCACTTTCTGACGACTTTGGATTTTGTGCAGAGAAACAATACTGAGTTGAAAAGTTAAAATAAGTTCAATAGTAGCAACTAATTCAAAGCATATACTAAAATATATGATAACACCTAAACAGAGGAGAAAGCTGAGGCTCACTTACGTCCTACTGTTTAGGCTGTAGGAGGCCGTCATACAAGAAAATGCAGAAATGTGTGTAAATGCAGAATGGACGGCAAACACAGTGCATTGAAAGTGCTGTAAAACAGCCCACACAGCAGTCGGACCCATATAAACATTAACCAACTTAAAGGAACTATAGCAAACACCATCACCAACCCAACACAGCAGCTCACAAGCCAGTGAAAAGTCTTTACCTGCAGAAAGCAAGAGGATGGTCCAAACTAGTGAGGTCAGTCTTGACATGGCTGTGGTCAGAAGGGACGAGCTGAGTGAACCTGGAGACGTCTGCAGAGAAGACTCTGTTTGTAAAGCTCCATCACAACAGGCCACTTCTATGGTGCATCTTCATCCACGCAAGTGTGCGGGACTGACTGTGGTAATGCTGGGATCAGAGCGGGGCAGATCCACAGGATTAGGCTAATACACTTACACACCTTGCACGTGGGCCCCGGGCCACTGGCTAATTCATGTGACGTCACGTGTGCGAACCTGACAGACCTCGCACAGACGTGTGGCCTTACATAACACACTTGAGGAGCTATATCTGCAAAGCGACTGATTTAGACGCAGAGTAAATCAAGCAAAGGCCCAACACCCTTTAACTGCTCACTGAAAGGGCAGTCAGGTGGATAAGAAGTAAACCCAGTGGTTCAGAGTGGGTTTGGAGTCCGTGCACAATCATATTTATTGCAGTTCTGCATTTTTTTTTTTTTTTTTTTTTTATTGCACATGTAAACTCTGTTCTGCATCTTTGAACGTCTCTGCTGCTAGAATACAGTACCGGTCAAAATACTGTATTTATCCTCAATGTAGACATTGTCAATTGCACTGAACGTTGTCTTGTCTTGTCTCGTTTAGTTGTATTGTTGCTCTTTGTCCTGTCTGCACTCGTGTTCTGCTCTGTTCTGCTCTCGTGTTGCACCATGGTCCTGGAGGAACGTTGTTTTGTTTTATGTACTGTGTGTATATGGTAGAAATGCCAATAAAAGCCTACTTGAACTTGAACTTGAGAAATGGAACCAGACGTCTGCCTCTAAAAGCTCCCTCACAGAAAGTTATTACATGACATGGCTATGAATTTGCTGCCTGATGCCTGAGACGTTATTCTGCCAGAACTTTGAGAAGCTTTTGGTCCTAAAACTAAACCCATTCATGGTGGAGGGATACATGCAGGGCGTTGTGAGGCAAAATAGTCCCCAAAGAAAACTGATTTAGTTCAGGTTTGTCACTATTTTACCATCATCAATATTCCATATAAACACTCAGAGACACGTGGAGCTTCACCGGGGGTCAATAGTGAATAAAACAGGTGTATAGAAAATAAAAATACATAAATAAATAAATAAAAATTAACAAAACAACTTTGGGAAAAATGATGTTGTTAACCTTACTTATAAAAGAGGACAATTTTTTAAAAAAAATTTTATCGAAGAAAAAACTTACAAACATGCCATGGTACAGTTCTATGCACTTTCAGTCAAACTCCGGACAAGTAAAAATGAGCAAAAACGGATAAATGAAAATAGTAATAATAATAAATAAATAAAATACATAAATAAATAAATAAATTTTTAAAAAATTAATGAAATAAAATAAAAAGGAAAAGGGGGGCCTAGAAATTCTTTGCGAGATCAAGTTTCTCTACCAAGTTGCAGAGCCTCAAAGCGTTCTTGTTCTCCATCCGTTTCAGTGAAGAAAAATAATAGCACAGATCTTTGTGGAAGATGTAGAAGTTTGGTAGAGCTTTTAACCTTCGACTCTTGTGTAGAAAAAACTTCCCAAGGATAATGATAGTGTTTACAGCCAAGTCATGCAATCCATTTTTCAGAAAAATGCCAAAATATCACACTTTCTTTAGTAAATTCACATAAATTGTCAATTTTAGGAGCTGACCAATAATGCAGATCGTCCCAGACAGTGCAGGCAAACACACATCCATAAAACAAACGTTCTGTTGTTTCAACGTGTTCATCACAAAACGAACAGTTATTATGATCTATAGCGAATCGTTGTCTTAGAAATTCCCCAGAGGGGAAAACACCATTAATCATTTTAAAATGAACCTCTTTCACTTTTGGTGCGATTGGAAATTTAAGGAATTTTGATCTTAATTTTTCAGAATCATTTCTTGAGAAATGTTGTAAGATCGAGTTTTTGTCTGAATGAAAAGGATGTAGTTCTGTAACAAAAGCTTTCCGAACTGAGCTGTTTGGCAAGTTCAAGCCAGTTAGAGAATGTCCTTCCACCAAAAGCTCAGGAAGTTGTGGGATAACATTATTTTGACCTAAGCAAAATGACATCTGAGTCATATTCCTTTCTCTAGCCAGTTTCGGTAGAATAAAGATTTATTCCTTAATACCACATATCTACAATTCCACAAAGGTGTATTATGAGGCCTAAAGTTATGCTCATAGATCAGTTTCCACTATATAAAAGAGGACAATTCAGAGAGAATTAAATAATCTCAGTGTAACACACTCACACACACACACACACACACAGGAGAGCAATATCAGTTAACTATGGAATCCAGTACAGTATATATCCAGTATTTATTTATTTGTTTATTCATTTATTCGTTCATATTATTTGGACACAAACTGCAAAAAAACAAACGTTTGATGATTATAAAGAGACAGAATTGTGAAAGGAAGCTCAACAGTTTATAGAACAGTTTATAGTGTATACAGAAAGAAGTAAGAGGGGCTCATCCACATTATCAGGCTGCATCGCTTTAAACTACATTACCCATAATGCCGTGTTCCAAACGTAGCGTCGTTCTTACTGGGGATGTTTTATTATTTATAAACATAAACTTTTTTTCGCACGTTTAAACCAACATAACAACAAAATACTTGTTGCAGAAACCCAAGCAGAGTGAATAACAAAATAAACTAAAATAAAACAAAGGGATGTATTTATCAACGTATGACGCAACAGAAGACAGGACAGCCAACCAATCACGCGGCGGCTTATTGAGACGTGCCGCGGTGCCAGTGTGGGAGGGTGGAGCACTGCTTGTTTTGTTTCGTTTTTGTGGGTGAAAACCAGTTAATGATGTCGTTTTAGACGCTAAGGGGAGGCAGACCTAACAAGAACATCTAGAAAAGCTGCTTCACAAGGTAGGAACGAGAAAAACGAGAACACGGAGCCACATTTTCAGCCTTTTCCAAAGGTCCCGGAGGGTCGTGTGTCGAAATTCTCCTCTCGAGAGGGGGGGCAGGAGGAAGGGGCTCCGCAAGGGGAGTCCGAGAAATGAATGGAAATGAACGGGGTCAGGGCTGACTTTGCTTAGTTAAAACCAAGGGATGTGTGTTTTAGACTTTTCTGTCCCTTGTGGCAGCGACCGACTTCCCAGTAATGCCAGTGACATTTTTACTGCAGCCCCCAGTGGTAGCACACATGACTCTGCACTGGGATGACCAGTGGCAGGACTTATTTCTCCAAGAAGAGTGGAAGCTGTTATAACTGCAAAGGGGTTGCATTCACATTGCATTCAAAGTCTATGTATTTGAATGCAATGTGATGGCCTGTGCATCTGCCTCTGTCCACTGTCATATTATACTACACTATATGGAGAAAAGTATTGGGACACACCTCTTAATTTTAGAATTCAGATGGCCCTTACTTCCAGTGAAGGACAATCTTAATGCTTCAGCAAACCAAGACATTTTGAACAACCCCATGCTTCCAACTTTGTGGACACAGTTTGGGGAAGAACCTTTTTCTATTCCAGCATGACTGTGCCCCAGTGCACAA
>JBBPCZ010162293.1:0-17451 GCA_037974445.1 Brycinus macrolepidotus
AAGTTGGAAGCATGGCGTTGTTCAAAATGTCTTGGTATGCTGAAGCATTAAGATTGTCCTTCACTGGAAGTAAGGGGTCACCTAAATTCGATAATTAAGAGGTGTGTCCCAATACTTTTGTCCATATAGTGTATTTTATACCCCTTATTGTATGCCTCTTGGCCTGCCATTTGGATTAGAACATCCTGCTGACGCACTAAACGCTCATTTATTCACGTTTCTGCATATTTCTTTTTTTTTTATTCATTTTGCATGTCAGTGTAGAGCTGACTGTGTCAAGTAAATTGAAGTCTGGGTGGAACATTTTTTTTCTATCAGTCTGTGCAAGAAGTAGCTCTTACAATAAACTGACCATTGTGCAGCATCTGATCAAAAATGACACATGCTACATTTAGAAACAAGACGTTTCTTCCTGTCTTGTCACACTAAGCATTTCATGTAATTCAAATCATTGGCCCAAACTTGCACAGTGATCAGAAATTAACCACATAAACATGTCAGGTGCATGTGGTTCGGCAGGTGTTGCTGACTTTATTGTGTATCAACACTTTTGAGAGGAAATACCCTTAGTTATGCCTGTATCTTCTCCTCCCCAATGCACTCTAAACACTGACCTAGTGACCATGAAGGCTCTTTGACTGTAAGGCCTATTTTTACTCCTCAAGACCCCCACCCCACTAGCTTCCACTCACTTTGAGTTAAAGTGGCTGCAAATATGAGAAAGGGTTAACGGTGGATTCTAAGAATAAGCCCAATCACAGGTGTCTGGATTAACACTAACTGGAATAAATATTTTCCAACGCTAATGTTTAAGTCAATTTATTTTAAGAGCAGCGCTGATATTCAGCCTGGAATATTCATAGTACTGGAAAATATACCATTCTTTTTGACTAAAACACTAAAATCAGTCAGTATTTGATATACTGCCACCTACAGTTTTAAGGAGCCATATGAGTAAAGCATAGATCTTATCAGTGCATGAATCACGATATTGAGTGAAATGCCTTCTTTGATGGCGACAGATTAGGCCCAGCATGTTTCTAATCATGTTTTTACTGCTCAAACCATGGTCTAGATGTGCCACAAGTCTAGAACTTGATGCTTACAGGGATAAACCAAGAGAAAGAAAGAGAGAGGGAGAGAGACAGAGAGAGAGAGAGAGTTTACTCAGCAGTGGGTGGAATGTGGAGGACTTGAATCATCAGTATTTCCCAATGCCTCCTCCCCTCATGTTGACCTTCTCACATTAACACATTAAACATACTAAAACAAACAAATAAAAAAAATAATAAAACACACAAAATGCCAGGCAGTGTCACACCATCACATTACTCAGTGCACATTGTTTTGTAGCTTCTATCATTTTTGGGCTGCAAACATAAGCTTTAACTAAGAGCTTCAAGCTTCATTTACTCCTTTCCTTTTTTTTACACTTGTCTTCCCTTGACCCACCAAGAGTTGACTTTCTTTAATATCAAGGCCCAGGCTACACAGTCGAGCGTGATCTGTCACACAGCGGAGGTTAGGACAGCTCATTTTTAGTCTGAGTTTCGTTTGTTTGTTGCTTCAATGTGCCCCCACACTCTCACAACCACACAGCATGCAACTGAGAATGCACAGGAAGTGAGTCGTTATGAGACAACAGCTCATGGAAACCCAGTTGCCTCTGCTCTTTTCCAAATGCAAAAGAAGTAGTGAAGTGCATACATTACATTTATGCTGATAACATGAAAATGTACTTGGCATAGGTACATAAACTGCGCAAAAGACTGAATCAGACATCAGCGTTTTAAATGTCTACATTTATAATGTACAGTAATGTTTACGTCATGATGATTTAATTACAATCAGTAATCATGTAGTAAATCGCAAATGCTGGCCTTATTTATCTTACATTGCAGGTTGTCATTACCTTATATTAGCCTTATTTGCGTAACTGATGTATCAATATAACACTCACTTTTATAAAGTCATTATGTTTACGGGAATAGGAAAGATACCAACGTTTCAGGGGTTATTTTGTCCTATTCTTCCTGCAAACACATCTTAATGTGTGCAACAGTATGGGTTTTTCATCACATTTTTCATTTCAAAATTCTCCTCACATTCTCTATTAGAGACAGGCAGGCCTGTCCAGTACCCTGTTCTTCCACAGCCATGCCTTTGTAACACCTGTACAATGTTGTTTTGCCTTTTGTTGAAAAGTGCCTGGTCATCCCTCGAAAAGATGTTGTATTGGAAGCAGCATACGTTGCTGTTAAATCTCATTGTACTTTTCTGCATTAATGCTTCCATCACAGAAGTATAAATTAACTTTGCTAAGGGCACAGACACAACCCCACACTGTGACAGGCCCTGGCCTTCAGACTTGTTGTTGATAACAGTCTGGATTGTCCTTTATGTCTTTACTCAGGAGCACATGGTGTCAGTTTCGTCCAAAATAGGTCTGGAATACTGATTCATCATGTTTTCACTGTGTTATAGTCCATCCCAGATGCCTCTGAGCCCAGAGAAGCAGACATCGCTTCTGGGCATGGTTGACATAAGGCTTCTTTTTTGCACAGTATGGTTTTAAGTGGCGTTTGTGAAGATAACTCCATATTGTGGTTTGCCAAAGTGATCCCTTGTGGTTCTATCAGCTACTGAAGAATGACGGTTCTTGATGTAGCGCCATCTGAGGGATCGGAGATGACAGGTGTTCAGCTGAGCCTTGCACCCTTGTCCTTTATGCAGTGAAATTCCTCCAGATTTCTTGAATCGTTTAATATTATGCACTGTAGAGGGAGAAATATGCAACTTCCTTCCGATGTTTCTTTCAGGAACATTGGTTATAAACATTTCAATAATTTGCTCACACACTTGGTGACAAAATCTAGATCATCTGCCTGTGCTCCTCAAAGACTCAGTCTTTCATGGATACTGCTTTTGAACCAAATCATGATTACAGTCACCTGTTGACATCACCTGTGAAATCATATTGTTATTTCATTTTTTACCTCATTACTGGCTCTAAATGTGCCCGTCCCAACTTTTTGGAATCCATTGCAGGCCTGAAATACAGGAATGGGTGTATATTAACAAATGAAATGAAGTTGACCAGACCAAACATGAAATATCTTGGGTTTATACTGTCCTACAGTGGTAAGCCAAAGTAAATTTAAGAATAACTGCATTTTTTAATCTGCAAGTTGAACCAACTTTTTCTGATTTGAGGTTGTAAGAAACTGGAGCCCACTGGTGCTGGTGTGTAGCCTTGACCTCAGTGAGAAGTTAGTTTGGCCTTCCAGCTGTTTTGGTAGACTTTCTTAATACATGATGCACCACATGGTGAAGCACTGGATGAGAATATTTGATTAGTTGCTGGCAACTCTCTAAGCACTGGCCTCCTCATCGGGAGATCTCGAGTGATCCTTGGCCATGCCACAGCACCCATGGCCAGGAGACCAAGAAAGCATGCTAGACTGTTCTCTTAGCGGACATGATAGAATTGGCACTTAGTGTTCTCTACACCCAGCACCCATTTAGGAGACCTCAACAACCACCACTTATTCAGTGCTAATGCATCTAAAAGTCTGAAAACATATAGACATATAAGCAGTTATATGTACCACTTAAACTCAAGAGGTCATATATGATTTTGGATCATTTTAACATTGTCTGACCCACTCTGTAGTAGAACTGTAGGATATTGTTCACAAATGTACACCAATTAAACATTTTAGAATGATCAACCAATATACCATTACAGGCCAGAAAGTGCTATAATAACTAAGGATGTAAATGATCACAATTATTTAAGGTAATTGTGCCAAAAACAAACACAACGTGAAGCACAGTTTTCATCAGAAACACAAATATCACTAAGAAGCCTTCTTTAACTTTTGCTAGGGGGTAACTCCAAGTAATTCCTTTATTAACTAAGTAGCTAATGCCAGTACACTCTGAGGAGAAACATGCAAGCTTTGCCTGGAAGCAAAACAGCCGGTCAGTCCTTTTGGCCACTATAGGACTGTTCTGTTGCATTAAATGAACCAACAACACTATAATTAAGTCCTTATTCACAAATGTTAAATGACAATTAATCATCACCTAAAATTTCATGATGATTCTGGCAGGCCTCATGATAACTTGTTCCACGCACCTACACTTTTAAAGATCTCGTTCTTGACATGGATGTACAGTTTTAGAAATTAAAATAGGCATCCTTCCAAAATGCCCTTTTATTTTAAAGATTGTACTTTATCATACAGAAACTGTAATTCTACACAAAAAAAGGTTGACTTACGTTTACAGGTGAACCCAGAGTTTGCTGGTTGTTTGGTCATTCAGAGTAAGAACGCTAATAACAGTAATAAAAGTGGAAATCATGGGAGGTCTTCATTGGGTGATTCCTTCGGTGAGGTTCGTAAGAAGAGGCCTGAAAAAGTCTTTCAGTTCATCTCATTTAAATACTGGTTTGAGATAAAATCTTTAATGCATGGAACAAGGCAATCCTCTGATCTTTATCTTCATGTTTCACAACCTTCATGCACGTGCATCCATGTTTGAACTCCCACACTATACTCTGACAAAACATTCTTCACGAACAAGAGTTTTGCTGAGTTTAGAGGTTCACACAGATCCAATTAGAGTCTGACATGCATCTGATTTTTCATTGATTTTATAATATTAGTTGAATTAAGAGATTTTCTTCAGTCACTTAAACATGGAGGGTCTCTTCTGAAGGACAGTATCTGCAGATCTAAGATCATGTGATGAAACATAAAGGGATAAAATTACCAAAGAGGCTCTTACATATCTCCTTTGTTTTCTGATGACACTGGGTAGAGGTAAGGTACAGACAGAAAAGTACAGGCCCTAGAACTGAACTTTGTGGGACTATATTAAAAAAAAACAGTTTGTTTTTTTGGTGATTTCTTAGTGAAACCAGTTTACAGTGTTTATAAAAAGTCTTTATTGAACATATATTGCCTTACTTCAAAAGAATGTGCCAACACATTGCATGTCTGTTTGCCCACATGCAGTGCACCCACCAAAATACTGTATTAGGCACTGATACTGAAGCTTGCAAAGATGAAACAGCCTCAATTCCATTATAGAATAGTAGTTGCACATTCTTTAGTAAAATGAGGTCATAAGGCCTTTGTCTGTCTACAAGCTCCTAACCCACACACTACGGCAGCCTGCCAGCAGCATTCTGATTCCGTCCCGAAACTTGGGTTGGTTAAGGGATGTTTGTGATGAGCAGTTGAACTTCACTTTCAAAGGCCAGTGTGGTAAAGATGCACACAACTGTAACATGATTAAGTTGCAAGAGTTTGTCAAGTATTCACAAAATGATGTGGGCCTACACTTTCTATCCTCCATGACTCAAATTTCTTTTTTTTTTTTTTTTTGCCCGGGTTTTCCAGCATAGCTCATAGCTGTCACTCAGCATACTTGTGGCACCTGACCTCAGGAAGGTGAAGCTGGGACCAAGTGCTCACAACTGCATTTCGCATGCAGGAGAGCACCTGAGTGAAAACGAAACTGCTGAGTTTGTAAGTGCGCTTTTTTTAGGCATGGAGCACATTTTTCTGAGAGATGGATGACATTGCTGTCTGGTTGCCATGGACTGCATGATAATTAGTCGGCTCCGCAAAAATAGGTTGTGTGAGGTGATCATAGAGATATTGCCTGTTGTTTAACTTGAATATGAAGAAGGGCAATGGAATGAGACACTTTTTTTAGTGTGAAGTTTTTTTTTTCAGTTTTCAGTTTCTCTGTAAATTCACACCACCACCCACAGTCAAGAGACAAAATTACCCCCTCACCAAAAGTGTGAATGTGCTTAATCTGAATTCAAGTCATTGGGTGTCTGCTCTTAACCTGCTGTCTCCAAGTTAGAATGGGTGCAAATGCATAATCTTCGCACCGATATCTTGTCTCTGTGACTGTCTCTCTGCCGTTGTAGAGGGTTGAGTCTGTGGTCTGCAGACTGCAGTGCTTATCGTAAGCCTCATCAGCTGCTGCTTACCAGAAGTAACGGGAGGTGGGGGTTTCTCAGTTACCTCACTGCAGACAGGACAAAAACGACGCCCATGACGGAAACAAAGTTTAGGCCCGAGGAGTTTACAGAGCACAACTCATTCAAATGTAAATGAGGTATAATTCAATTATGTAGTATAAATGTACTCGTACGTAAAACACCTCAGGTCCAATCACATCTAAGTGTTCATCTAAGTGAAAATAAGTATCCTCTACAAGAAACAAACTTATATATGGCATTTTTTTTGCACAGCTAGAGCACAGTGTTTATTTATTTGAGGTTAACAAAACATAAAATATAAAATGGGCCATTGCTCAGGCCCCATTTCCAACAATTGTGCAATAAAATATGCAAATGTGTGTCGATGGGAGAAAATGTATATGTATATAAACTGTATGTATATTAATTGCATGGCAACCAGAACCTATGAACAAATTTGCTTAGTGGGATAATTGTTCATTGGACTAATACTAGTTATTACAATTGTTTACTGAATGTTGGTTTATCATGTTGTATTTTATGCTATATAAAATCTCTGCATTGCTTTAACAACAGCCCTAGAAAAATCACTGTTATTCATGCCCCTTATGGCTTATTTTACTTTCATTGCCTACTCATTAATTAGAAATGAAGTACTGGTAAAACTAGCTGATGTGCTAAGTTGCACATATAACATGCAGGTACACATGGAACAATCAGTGATCTGATGTCACATATTAGTAGTTAGTGTACCATAACTTTTAACAACAACCTCTTATTATTTTGTCCTGAATGCTCTGGGAGGCCTGCATATTTATCATTCTCAACATCAGGCCAAATGTGTGTAGCACCTTCTATTAATAGTGGCTCAGGATCAGAGAAACAGCATTAAACGCTCTATTGTGTGTCTTCCACACATGAAAGAGATGAATAATCCTCTGCACTGTGAGCCTGACCTCATTAAGATGCACTGCATGTTTCTCCTCTGCTCTGTAGATGGCGGGTGCCCTCCACCAGTCAGTAAATACTGGACTACTTCATAATGTAAATGAAACTAAACACACGTTGATGAGATGGATTATCGCAGACATGGTTTTACAGAACCTTTTGTACTTACTAAGTAGAGATTGAAAATGTCATGCTGGGAAAAGCTGGTATTTTATATGTCTGTAGTACAACTACAGTGTTCATTATCAGTATGTGTTTGTGGATTTGCTTATTGAAAGAGAACAGCTGGTCCAACTCTTAGCCTTGCCCTAAAGTTCTTCTCGCTACTGCTTAAGCTTGCAAAAAATCTTTCACACTTTGGGCAAACTTAACAAGCAAGGGGAAAAATCGTGTGACGTCTCCCCCAACCCAACTCTTTCACCACCAACTCTTCATCATCCATGGCTTCACCGAAAAGTACACTCACCCACTCCTCAAACTCTGGAGGTGTTCAAAATTCAGCTAATGCCACAAGAAACCCAGCCCAAAACCTGACCTGATCCCAGTCAAACTCTAATCATGACCCGTTCAGTTTTATAAGGGAATTCCCAGGCTTTATAAATAATGTTACTCTCTCTCTTTCTCTCTCTCTCTCTCTCTCACTCACTCTCTCTCTCTCTCTCTCTCTCTCTCTCTCTCTCACAAATAAACACACATAAAAATTTCAAAAGAGTTTAATTGAAAAGCTGACAAAAGGACTGTCGGACTCATTGTGCTCAAATATAATGGAACACAGACTTTGCGTCAGTACACAGAATTTATGTGCTATGCCATCTGTTTGATTGGCTGATTTATGATTTCTTGTCTGCATTTACAAGCACCATATCTTTCAAAGGCATATAAATACTATGAATCTTTTCTGCTGTATTTGTGTGCTCTTGTAACATTCTTCTCAAATGTAGGTAGGTGCACTGACTATGGAATTTGTAATGGATCTAAAAAAGCTCTCTGGCTCAGTTTAAACCCAGTCACTGTTGATTAGCGCCTTGGTCCTGTTTGTTTGGTCCTGTCTGTTGACTGTTCTCTGTGTCGTGTCATATCATATTTGCGAACACTAAGCAATAACTGAGCAGAAGCGATACATCACAAGCTTGCATGGCTTAGTGGGGCACTTCCTAGGGTTTCATTCAGAAATGTGTTTTGCGGAAGCCTCTCCCAGGGATATAGTTATGAAGAGATTTCAGTTCATCCATGGCTCTCTCTTGGATACTCATGTCATTTAACTTTAAGAGAGGGGAAGAGAGAGAGAGAGAGAGAGAGAGAGAGAGAGAGAGAGAGAGAGAGAGATGTAAGCTGTTGTAGATCAGGAGAGCAGCAACATTCAATAAAGAGCAACAGATGCTCAACATGGCTTCTACTTTTTGCTAAGTTGCATGAAACTATTGTTATACTTACTTTTTCACTGGCAAGTTTAAGTTTTTGTAGCTGATGGATAGCCACCTCCTCTGGAGTCATATTTCCTTCCAAAATCTAGATGACACACATATAAAAATGATTACATTTATGTCTAATCTATGTCTGATCTAGTTCGCAAAAAATGTTTTATTCTTTGTTTGTCGCAGATTACCTCTAAGTTCGGTTGCCGCACAGCCTTTTGATACAACACATCACATCTCTTGTTCATCTGAAACGTTAGCAAAAAATATGATCCCTTTAAGATATAATTAGAGGTGCAAGATTGTCTTTTGCTGACAGCAGGGCCATTAACCACATGCTGAGGTGCGATGTTTAGTAGGATGCTGCATGGCAGGCAACCTTTACCAACCCAGTAATTTGCATCGGTTACATATCTGATACAACGAGATGGTTGTGTTTACCTTATAAGTGCAGCTTCTCAGTCTGTCCATGAGGGAGATCAGCTCAAGATGGTAGTTCATGCCTTGGCTGATGTTATGGTTGCTGGACTTGTCCCATCCAGCAGTGAGAACTTTCTCATAAAAGTCGATGATTTTCCCTAAGACGCAGCTGTGGAAATGTTTCTGTGGAGAGGAGAGATTCCATGCATACATTCAATTTTGTGAATTAAGTTCTTGAATTATTCTTTATATGTGTTTTGATGGTAGACATTCGCAATACAAGTGATAACGGTACCGCTAAAATGTTTCACCTGGTTGCGGATTTTGTCAAATGTTTGGCTCTTCAATAAGATGTTCTCGCCATCAGCAGCCACCTGAAATGATTATATAAAGTGTGTTTTTAAATATTCAGCGCTAATCTGCAGCATTTCCTCTTTATAAAATCCATAACAAAAGTCTTATCAACATAAAGCATGTTTTGAAACTTCTCACCCTCCCACTAATATCTGATAATATCTGTCTGCTTCCCACGGAAATTATGGTTTCCTGATTTTTTTTAACGGTGTTTTCCCTACATGTCTGCCTCTACTGGTTAATGTCGTTAAGTCTGAAGTACATTAAAAATGTTTCAGCCTTGCAGAGACTGTTTGGGATTCCAGAGGCTCACTCACATGCATATGCATCTTAAGCCATCTGGAAGTACAAAGCCACAAAAAACAGGACAGAACAGAAATGTGCTACAATTAGAAAAAGACACTACTCACCACATCCTTACTGATGTGCTGGGCCAGTCTCTCAAGAATAAGTAGGTCAAAACACGGCGGTTGGGAAACACACCTGTGTTTTTGTGATATCCCTCCACACTCCACATGCATTGTCACAGCTAAACACAGCAGCAAAACAGCATGTAGCACTGCACTGGCCATGCCGTCACCCAGACTCACGGATTCGCTTAGTGATGGACTATAGCCTGGATGTACCAGAAGAAAGGATGTTGGGTTCCCTCTCTAGTTCTCTCCTTACCTTTCTATTTATGCCTCCCCAGTTCCTCCTAATGACGTCAACTCTTCCTCCTCCTGTCCTTTTTCTTGACCTTCTTCCATACTTTCAGGTCCAGTGGAGCTATCCACCCCAACCGAAGTGGGCCATTTTCAGAATAAAATAGTCATTACTTGAATAGCAGCATGATTCTTGCTGTATACTTGGTCCTCTGTGTTCATACTGATTGAGCAGAGATATAGGAGTTTATCAACATACAAAGTAAAAGTCACTAAAGCTGTTGGGTGCCAATTGCGGTCATGGCATTTATATGACTCTTGGTAGGGTGTCCTAGATTCTAATTATAGAGCAACGTCATTGTCTCAAACATCAGACATTAACAAACAAAAAAAGGCTACCATGTATATTACCAACATTATGCACAGGTCGCATTTGACTTTTCGTTCACTTTCCAATGGAGGAGGAAGTGGCTCTTCACCGAGTTCAGACAGGGGCCAAAGCTGGCCTGATTTCACTACTTTCACTACTTTCATTAATGCCGCTTTAACTATCTTGAGTTTATTTTCAACATGTTTTGTTGGGGGCCAGGATAAGATTATGAAGTGATTAGGCTCAGGGACAGATTGATCAGTGTAGTCTGTATCAGTGTAGTTGTAACAGGTTACTTCGCAGTTAGCATGGTGGGGAATGCCGCTGCCTTCCATTCAGCAGATTGGGGTTTGATTCTCTGTCTGGTTGAGCACCCTATGTGACACAAAGAAGTCTTTGGGCAAGGCTCCAAACATTATATTCGCCTACCTCTGTGTCATATTTTAAAAAAAAAAAGTCTGCCAAGTATGAATGGACATGATGGAAGATGTTTAATACTGCGACAGGCAAATTATCATGAAGTCAACCCTCCACTCTTTAATCTGCTCTTTCCAAACCACAGCCATGTAGGAGGTTCATTTGCATGAGGAAGTCTGTTTTAATAAGGCCCTGAGCTGTGGTCCTCCAGAATCGCCTCATCAACTTATACCCACTTTCTGCAGAGGTACATATAATTTAACAGTTATTTGCGCAGCTCTAAAGCATGTTATCTGTTTATTTATTTTCTTGCTGAAATGCATGGCAAAGTATGAACCTGGCTGTACAACCCCTTGCTGTCTAGGGATTTCCATTCTGTTCTATCACCTCAACAGTTTTCCCATCATGCATCTCTTCGCTTCTAAAGAGACGCTAGAGAAGGGGGTTTCCAAAGAATTTCGGTGTGCATCTTCAGCTTACCTTTTCTCTCTAAATCTCTTTACTCTCCTTTTCTCTGCTTTGCACCTGTTTCTTCTAAATGAGGGTCTTGCAACTAAGTGCATTTAGATTTAAACTCAGGATTTGCAGATTTTACTTATCTGTTTAATTTTTTTGCTGGAATGGAATAGAGAGAACTGCAGTGTAACAGTTTTAGAAGTAAAAGAGACCAGTCTTGAAAAGGTAGTTTTTTCAGGCCTATAAATAAACAACCAGAATAAAAATGATGACATTTGGCTCTAGAAATATTGGACATTTTTAATCAATTTTGAGCTTAATTATTAAATCGTCCATAGTTGATCTGCACTGTTTCAGTTTAATGGGGCTGTGGCTATTTCAACAGTGCAAAAATGACCATGCTCCACATCTACCTCGGAGTTTAGGTAAAAATCTGCATTTTCGGTGAATTAAGTAAACAAATTTTCTCTGAGGCAGTTGGCATGCTGACTTGTGTTATTGAGGAATGTGCAGGGACAGAAGTCTTTATCATACTCTGCTGAAAGATTGTGAAAGAGTTAACAAGTGCTTGACTGCTAAAAACAACCCAAACTCTGAAGAATTTAAAGTTTGGACATTTTAAACATCTCATCCAACTTACTGCAAAAATAAGAGCTGAGACAGGTTGTCTATAAATGATAACTAACAACTGAGTTGGCATTGATGACAAGTATGCCTTAGCTATTAGAAAAGGGCTGGTCAACCTTGCAGTCTGTTCATCTCAGCTCAGCAAAGCCATTTGATGTAAACTGTGGTTGTTTAATTCTTCATTCATAAGCTCATTTCATATATCCGAGTGTGTTTTCCCTGGATCACCATTTGTGCCACCACTTCTCTTCTGTCTTCTCCTCAGGGGATTTCAGGATCATTACATGGTTGTGAAAAAAATATTCATTACCAGGACTGAACATGATTCTTGCTATATCCTTGGTCCACTGGATTAGTATTGTAGCTAGGAAAGAACTGGGTCTATACTGACTGAGCAGAAATAGCATATGGCAGTTTATTTATGACAAGATAAAAGTAAAAGTCACCAAAGAGCTGTT
The DNA here is from genome assembly GCA_037974445.1 of Brycinus macrolepidotus. NCBI lineage: Eukaryota > Metazoa > Chordata > Actinopteri > Characiformes > Alestidae > Brycinus > Brycinus macrolepidotus. The sequence goes on from JBBPCZ010162293.1 coordinate 12,117, forward strand.
GGGTGTATATTGTGGTCAAAGTATTTATGGCTCTTGTCCTAGATTCTGATCATAGAGCAATGTCATCGTCTTGATCATCAGATAATAACAAACAAAAAGTATACCCTGCATGTCAACATTGTACGTAAGTCATATTAGGGAATTTTGTGGTCATTCGCACATCATTAACAAGGCATATGTTTTCACACTTTTCTCATTCTTAATAACTCAAACAGTAACTAAAACACGTTTTCTTTGTGGTGGTTCCAAGACACCCACAAACAATATTCTAGAAATCACTTTTTCTAGAGCGAGCAAAGCAAAACAGTGAGAGAGAGAGAGAGAGAGAGAGAGAGAGAGAGAGAGAGAGAGAGAGAGAGAGAGAGATGTATGAATATTTGCTTAGGGAATTGTAATGGATAGGCCATGTCTTTTTGAAATTTTTAGTAGGTTGAGCTAGTGAATGGGATTCTTGGATTCTTGGGTGATGAGCCCACTCTCTGTTTGACTCATGCCTCGCTTTGTTTTCTGAACTGACTTTGATGGTAGAATACACGTTTTTCATACCTGGCATGACACAACACCTTTTGACACAAAAATAGTCAAACATGACTGTTCCCTCAAGGGGCATGACTGTGTCGGCTCAAGGAGTGTTTCTTAGATCAACCCCTGGAGTGACAAGGCATCAAATCAACACATCTTCGAACTTTCAAACTAATTATAAAGCTATTGATTTCAGTATATGCTACTTAAAACAGGGCTTTATTCAGGTTAACAAAATCCATCTGTTATGTCCAACTGCTCCTGTCACTTTATTCTGCAAGCTTGTTAGTTAGCAAGCTAAGGCCAACAAGCTCAGAAATATCAGATGAATCCAAGCAGGTGGGCAGCATGTAATCCTGACAGAAGGTTCATTAGCTAGGATTAGTTTTTAGCATATTACCTGTCTTTATTGTGTAAAATATATATATATAATATATAAGATATATACTTCAGTTTTACTCAGAAAACATTGTTTTGTGGAACATTTCTTCATTTTCAAAGAGGAGTAAATTGGACATGGTCTACTTTATTTTCATTGAGAATTACCTTCGTAAATACAAAGGTAATATGAAAGTACGGATGAGGCGAGTCATCGAGACATTAACTGTCTAATGTTTACACAGATTTACTCAGTGCTGTGCAGTTGTGAGTAAAGTTAACATGCTTAGTTTTACCTCGAGATGGGCAATATGATGATGTTTACTGTCCCTGTGATATTTTGTGCCACAGTATGTTTCAATACACCTTTCTGACCATATTGTCATGTCGTCAGAATTTAAAGAACATTGACCAACTTCATGGTTTTTTTCAAACAGAGCACATTTAGTCTTGTTTAATAGTATATAGTGCAGTGCAATGTACAAAACACTGAATAAAAATGATTTGTATTATAGATTTGGATGGTATTGTCAAATCTGGCACTGCTGGTTGTCTGTTTACACTTATCAGAAAAAATACATATCATTACGTTTTGTGCATCATGAAAATGTTATACCTCCAAGTTAACACTTACTGGGCAAAACCTCTTAAACTAAACTTGCTAATCAGAATAGTCACCACTCAGGGACCCTGTGGCTGGTCCACACAGTTCACTAATCCAGCCAATATTAAAAAGTAAGATAACACAACTAGATTTTAACCTCTTTAATCAGACCTCTCTAAAACTGCTCCACTAAACAAACCTTTTAATGTCTAATCAGAACATAAAAATGTCTCTACACTCTCAGACATAGGGCCGCTGCTGTGAAGTTTTCCCTACTAAGATGACGTTTACTGTGTCTAAAATGAAAATGTGAAAACAGTCTGTCTGAGCGCAGTGGTTAATTATCTTATTGTTGTCTTTTCCATGTGTCAGTGTTCCATGTGGGTTTGTTGCTGTCTCTGCCTTAGCTCTGCCACCTTATCTTCTTCACCAGTGTCTTGTTCCGGTCTCCTCCCCTGCCGAGGTGTTTCCACTATCCTTGTCAATATTTATACCACTGTGTTTTAGTCTGTGTTTGTGCTTATGTCTTTGTTTAATCCTTTGGATTATCTCATGTTTCTGTGCTACCCTGGTCATTGTTACTAAAAAGTTAGGTAGTAAAAAGTCAGCAGTTTTCAGGAATGAAACATGCAGTTTCTCTCAGTTTGTGGACTGATCCGCATCTTTTAACTCCTAGAAATCCAGAAACATTCCCAAACACACACACATGCACACACACACACACATATGTGAGTATGTATAAGTATGTGAATGTGTATGTATGTGTGGTGAAGACAGTAGAGTCCTAATCCACTTTGCACTATTAACCACTTGCACTATGTCTCACCCTGTGTTTGCAACCCTGTTTGCAATTTCGTAAGCGGGGGCTTACTTTTCTCTTCGCCATGCTGTTAGATGCAGGGTCTTGATGATTTCCTGTTTATCATGTGGCTTATTGGTTTTCCACTGCCTTTGGCAGGGTAAATAGGTTTCAGTAACTGGGTTGCTCACTCACACGTAACTTAAATTTAAAATCTTTTATTTATAAGTTGTTTTCACCAATTAACTGCATTATTATACATAAAATTTTAAAATACATATATTATACTTATTTTGGGTATGTATTTCTTGAAAATGTGTGGTGGGACAAAAATAGATTGAAATAGATTTTAAAAATTACAGTCATAGCTGCTGAGTTGGGTTAAACATGGTGGCTGGGGAGGGGGGGGGGCAGTTCTGCAGTGATCTAACAAAGTCCCTTTAAAATGGAAATACAGGAAGAAAAAGGAAATTTTGAATGCCACAGTTTTCATTTTGTGAAATAGTTTTGCACTCCTCTCATGTCCTATAATGTTATAAGCAGAATATATATGGAAAAATTGATACATAATTAAAATACATAACACCAAAATTAAAATTAAAACATTAAAATACATAACACTAACTTAAGGTTGTAAGCAATTTCACGACTTCAAGTACAGTATTACCAGAGTACTGAAAATGGCAGGACAGTGTACAGTTTATAGTACTACAGGTGTACTGTGTTGATTTTACTACATTTGTACTGCAATACTAAATGGTACTAGAAACAAGAGGCTGTACTTAATTTATGACAATGTTATTGTCAGTGTAAGCCCCTTTACTGTCTCTTTTTTCCAAGGACTGTAACACACAGCTAGTTCCCTGAGGAGCAGTGTAGATAATTCATGACATAACTGCTGTGCTGTAAGTAAATGAAGTAATTTTTTCTCTAAATGTCAAGCCAGGTAAGGTAGGTTTGTTGTCATTTCAATCATATACACACAGTACACAACCGGCCAAGACAACATTTACTGCAGTCGACAATAGCTACTGTACTAGTCTGAATGAATACAGTAATATGACAGATACTGTATTCTAGCAGCAAAGAGTTACGTGTACAAAAATGCTGGTAGCGGAGGCCCGTAGGCTACAGAACTTTTTGCCAGACGGGAGGAGGGAGAAGAGAGTGTGTGAGGGGTGAGTGGGGTCATCCACAATGCTGGTGGCTTTGCAGATGCAGCGTGTGACATAAATGTCCATGACAGAGGGGAGAGAAACCCAAATGATCTTCTAAGCTGTCCTCACTATCCTCTGTAGGGTTTTGCCATCTGAAACATTACAATTCCCATACCAAGCTGTGATGCAGCTACAGAGAATGCTATCTATAGTCCTTCTGTATAACACGGTGAGGACTAGCGGGAGGTGCGGTCTCCTCAGTTCTCCATGATGTGAACATCAAGGAACCTGGTGCTCTGGACGATCTCTACTGAGGAGCCATTGATGTTCAGTGGAGAGTGATCATGTCATGCTCTCCTGAAGTCAACAACCATCTCTTTTGTTTTATCCACATTCAGAGACAGATTGTTGGCTCTGGACCAGTCCGTTAGTCATCGCACTGCCTCATCATTCCTGCTGATCAAACCCACCACAGTTGTGTCATCAGCGAACTTGATGATGTGGTTTGAGCTGTGTATTGCTGCACAGTCATGGATCGGCAGCATGAAAAGCAGAGGGCTTGGTAAGAGCCGACAAATTCCTGTTCCCCCACCATTTGCACATTGCTAAAGCCCCAGCCTCTAAATCAGAAGTTCAAGTTCGAATCCACGATGCTAGAAGGATTTTTTTTGCCCCTAAAACCAATGTTTGGGTGTCTCCAAACACTGGTTTTATAGCAATCACGTTACCACACTTTACATTTTCAAGCGGAAATGCATCTAGTTATTATTTTTATTACACCCATTTTTGACACAGTGAGAGCAAAAATTTCAACTCTGACATGTGCCTTGTTGTCCTTGCACAAAGCTAATCATTCAGGGGCCGAGTATTGATCATTTACAGATTTGATTTTTGTAGTCGCATAATATATAGGAGAGATTGCGGTGGGGTGAGTTGCCTAATGAGCCTAAATTGGAGAGATAGTTTATGGTACTTTATGGCTCATACTTTATGGTATGAGCTTTGAGTTCACAGAAATTTTTTCTCATCTGAGCACTCTACCCGTTCAACCAAGACACAGAGGAGTGATGTCAACCATTCTTACTGGTGTCTTCTGCTCTTGCATCACTGAAACTTTTCTCAGTGACCAGCATTGATACCTTCCCCAAGCAGGGATGACGTGACAGTTTTCAGTGGAAACCACAACAAATAGATGTGATGTGGACGTGCTTTGCTGGATGTATCATTCATCTTTTTTGGTTGTATTTGACTGCACGGGTTTATGCAAAAGTTTAAATATATATCTTAGCAAACCTTTCTGATTCCTGTATGCAGAAAGAATAACATCTGTGCTTTTTTAGGGAACAAAGTACAAGTCCTTTATATCAGAACTTTACATTTACATTACATTTAATACCTTATGTCAGTATTGCTCCTGAAACCTAAATATACCCACCCTCTTTTTTTGGGTTCCTCAACTGGTCTTTGCAAGTTCCTGTCTTTGATTTTTATTCCTGATGTATATTCACTATATTATATCTCTCAAAAATGCACTATTATAAGGCATAGCCATGCTACAACTTTTTCTGTAGCATTTTCTATAGCATTTTTCATTTTAGCGTCAAAAGCACAAGATGATAAAACAATGGAACAATGAATTACTAAAACACAGAGATGGGTACCTGGACTCAAGTCAAATGCATGCTGACTGATTCACAAACTGACTTGGACTGATTTGCTACTCAGCTTCAGGCTGGGGAAAAAGATGCAATTATGTAATAGACCTTTGGGTCTATGTTCATAATCTTTGGCTTTGGCTTTTGTGTTATGTGTGTGTGTGTGTGTGTGTGTGTGTGTGTGTGTGTGTGTGTGTGTGTGTGTGTGTGTGTGTGTGTG
>JBBPCZ010162302.1:0-17451 GCA_037974445.1 Brycinus macrolepidotus
CTCTCTCTCTCTCTCTCTCTCTCTCTCTCACACACACACACACACACACACACACACACACACACACACACATACATACACACACCTTTAGATCACTCTTGCATCTTTATACACACACACACATGCATGCAACCATGCATTGTTTACCATCAGCTTTGCAACAGTTCAGGGGCAGAGACGTCCAGATGTTCGTCCACCCCAGTGAAAATGTAGCCAATTCTATCTACACACAGCACTTACCACAGCTAGGAATCAAACCTGTACTCCAACCTGCTATGCCATGTTTTTCCAGGGCACTTGTGAGACACAAACAACCATCTTCTTATAAGATCACTGTACAGTGTAACACAGCTAAGCTCATTTTCAGGAGCCTTGCAACCGCACTCGTGTGCTAGCAGCTCCAGAGCTCCAATGATTAACATGCGGTCGGGGTTCTAGTTCAGGGGCAACAGTGGAAAGAGTGATACTCAGTCCCCATGCTTTTTCAGGAGCAGTCTGCTGATAGATGTGTGCATCTTGAACTGAAGAGGTCAAAAAGATGAGCATTTATTATCCTCTTCATTTGGTTTCCATTACATGTTATTTTCTACACAGGAGCCATTAAGATGTATGTTCTCTCTATCTCCCTCTCCCTCTCTCTCTCTCTCTCTCTCTTTCTCTCACTCTGCCTTCATTTCCCTCTCTTCTGTCCTCTTTCTCAACCCGAGTGTCTCTCCTCTACCATCCTTCTTGCCGGTTGAGTTGCTGGGTGGGTAAATTGCTTCCTTCATGAGAATTTGGTGACATGCATTTTTTCAGGTTTTCCTTGGTCACTTTAATACAACTCCTGACATTTCTGCTCAGTCACAAACAGATGGGTCATATGTATGTATGTATGTATGTACATATTTTTTTTCCTCACTTTTTTAAGCTTTTATTTTCTGGCAGAATTTCTGATGTTTACACATTTAACTACCATTTGCCAGTACTGCTTTGACGTATTCCAGTTACGCCCTTAAAGTGACAAGATATATTACACAGGATTGCACATCAAACAGCAAGTATGCGTTTCTTCATTGTGTCCGCTGTGCTCTCAAGTGTAGTCTGTAGCCTTCACTAAGTCAACCATGTTCAGTGTGATTGAGTTATCTATCGACTGTTGAATGTGTAAAAGTATGAATATAAAAGCTGTATAAAAGTGTAAAGATGATGGCGTTTCATTTGTAATCTTGAATCGCCATGAACTTGCATTGTTGTGTTGAGAGAATACTTTACAATGTTCATTGTTGAACATTCCAAATCACAGTGGGATGGTATGCTTTAGTGGAAAGGAGTCAATGGCACACCCATGGGACGCTACATGCTGAAAGGTTAAAGTAATCAATCATGAAGGCAAATTCATTGGCTGCATTTTGGTAACTGGCACTATCCAAGCTGACACTTGTGTTTTCCTCAACTTGCTTTCTTTCAACTTCCAAACAGCTAAACGGGGCAGAGCCTTTTAGTGTCCTGGCACGTACAGTGCCTGTGTGAGCTTCTCATAAGAACTTGCAGATGTTTCAAGCTGTGTGGTAGAGGATAATAGAGAGAGATGGAGAGATGGGGGAGAGAGAGAGAGAGATCATGAGGGACCAATGAGAGTCAAATAGCTCATCAATCTTACTGGAGCCTGAAAACCTGACACACACTTTAAATCTTCCTGACACATCTTTCAGAAGCAGTGCAATACACACGCTTCAAAGACCTGTGTTGGTGTGTAGGAATGGTGCAGTACCAGAATTTTGCCGGTGACACTGACACCAGTGATCCAAACCAGTGCAAATGGCAAACAGTCCATTGATTTTTCAAAGTTTCTATATAATTTGTTACGATAAAAATGTAATTCAGAGGGATTAAAATGGTTAAATCTAGAGAGACTTACTAAAAGATCTTTTAAAGGTGGTGGTATCGAAATAAAATGAATCTACAATGCAAATATAACCACTTTATTTAGCAACCAAACCCACCAATGAACCTACACATGATTTATATGTAATGTTGAAGATGGTAAAATATCACATTTCTTTGAGGACTATTTTGCCTTACAACACCCTGTATGTATCCTTCCACCATGCATGTATTTAAATAATGTTTTAGGCCATTATGTTCTCTAAAAACTATCCTAAAACAATGACTTGAGCTTCAGGCATCACATTCCCAACCATGAATCCATCTGAAAGAATAGGTGGGTATGGTTTGAGAAGATTGTAAAAGGTTTTGGTGATGTATTACTTCTAGTGTTAGCAGCGTTAGCCTTGTAGCTCCGGTTTTAAACTAAAGAAGCAAAATTTGGGCGGTAGGGCCAAATATAATGATTTACCAACCAAACCCACCAGTCAACCTACACGTGTGTTCTGAATTGTATATATATTGTTGAAGATGGTAAAATAGTTTGCCTATTTTGCCTCACAATGCCCTGCAAGTATCCCTCCACCATGCACCATGACTGTATTTTTAAAAATATGTTTCAGGCCAACATTTTCTCTCAAAACTATAATAAAACAATGTCTCAAGCATCAGGCATTACATTCCCAGCAATTAAACTTTCTGAATGAATAGCTGCATGTGGTTTGAGAGGATTTTGAAAGGTTTTGGTGATGTATTTACAGGAAATATTTGGGTGATTATTGACTTCTAGTGTTATATTCTAGTGTTATAGCCTTGTAGCACCAGTTTTAAACTAAAGAAGCAAAATTCGGGTGGTAGGTCCAAATATTCTGGATCTACAATCCAAATATAACCATTTCATATACCAGTCAAACTCACCAGTGAACCTAGAGATGTCATCTGAATTGAAATGTAATGCTGAAGATGATAAAATAGTTTGGGGACTATTTTGCCTTACAGCACCCTGCAAGTACCCCTCCACCATGAATGTATTTTTAAAAAAAATATGTGTTAGGCCACAGAATTCTCTTAATACTGTTATAATGTCTCAAGCATCAAGCAGCACACTGCCAACCATTAATTCACATGAATGAAGTGATGCATGTGGTTTGAGATGGATGTGAAGAATTTTGGGGAGATTTCATTGACTGTTGACTTCTATTGTTAGCAATGTTAGCTTTGTACCTCCAGTTCTAAACTAAAGAAGCAATATTTGGACTCCAGACATGTCTTGGCTGATTGACTGCAACTGGAATAATAACTGGGAAAAAAATTTAAATAGATTTTTCGCTGAACTCCTCCTTTAAATACAGATTTTTAATTTCCTTAAAGTTTGAGTACACACACACACACACACACACACATACAGCCTCCGATGCCACAGCTTCGTAGCTGGCCAATAACTAGCTGTTGCGTGCATCCTCATTCAGATCCTTCAAGCACTGCAGTGTGCTTGCACATCTGATTCTAATAAGTGAAGAAAAGCAACATGATGGCAGTGCTTTCCCTGAAAGAACAAGCCCTCGCTTAAGGGAGCTAATCCTAAAAGCCGAACCCTGACTCCAGCAGTTTATAATGAAGTCTCGTACTGACCTCATCCCTCAGAAATCCCCCCTCATTCAAAACCTGTACACAAAAAAGACTCTGGGACTTAAATCTTATTGCCGTTGTTTCTTCCTCAAAATAGACACGTTAACAATAAATTACAGGATTCCTAAATCATTTAAATGAATCTATTGATGCTTAATGGTCCTTTGAATGTTTGTTACGTTCATTGTTTCAGAAAGCTTTGATATATTTTTTCCAGTTCTTACTTGGAATTTCTCTTTACTTCTTGGTAAACTTGAAAAAGGGACATAAAAAGATCCAATTTTTACAATAGCCCAAATGCTCAAAACACACTTCTCTAATGGTGCGAAGTCATTCTGGTGCTCTAAGAGAGTTTTATCGAGGAAAGGGGTGGTCAGCCAAATTTTTCGTGTGTCAGGCGGGGTGAGGTGGGAGATGGTTACACCCAGTTGGTACCCCCTTACCGGCTACATTGCCTATGCCTAGAAATGCCCCTGCTTGTGTGGTTTCTGACACATACAGCACTTTGCAAAAAGACAAATCAGAAAACTACACTGATTTTTTTTTTTCTTCAGAATTTATTGTGACCACTCTTTGCCTTTATTACAGCTTTCATTCTTTTAAGAGGACCCATTTCCAGTTACAGCAACAAGCATGTCAGAACTACATCCAAAGTACGTTTATAGAGAACAGTATGCTGTATAGTGTCATAAAAACAAGTCTATTTGTGATTATTGAACAAATTGACATGTTTGAGACAAGAGCTGATGATTTAGGCACCCCATTACTTGATAGCTGCATTAGCCATGCAGATCTAGTGCAAAACTCAAGAACGTTTAGACACCAAACATGTCGATAAGGCCAAAAGTGTACAAATTTGTTGTTTGCTAATCTATTCCTTTAATCTCAGTTGTAACATGATTTAATATTCGTCATAAAACAACTCGTAGTACTACATTTTTAACTAGTTATTGAGAGTCATTAAATGATGGTGGTCAGCAATGCGGCACTTCGCTGGTTTGCTTTCTTGTTTGCAATTAGACGCGGCTGTTGAAGAAAGAGGGAGTTCTGGTGTGGCTGCCAGGAAAGTGTGACTGTGACATAACTGCTGATGGTGCTTTTAGGGCTTGGCCCGAAGTAGCCCAGCCGGCCGTCACACTTTTCCACATCATGCTGGGCTTTTGGTATGGATTTAGATGCTTCATCTTCAGAGTTAGAGGGCCCTTGATGTCATTAAATTCACGACTAAATCGAGATGGCTAAGCATGTAGAACTTCTTATGCAGACTGCTTCCATATAAATGGCAGCAGGGTAATATGGGCTGTCTAGTGTCACTCATTAACTTGTGTTTACCTGCAGGAATGGTCTTAGAAAGCCCTGCAGGATGTCCTATGGCTTTGATTAACGCAATGTTTTGGATATCCTACCACAATAATCACCCAAACAAAGTGTGTGCTACAGGTCAAAAGTAGGGAGCAATAGTGATTTTTAAATTTACCAGAATAATTTACAATTAAGTCAACGTGCCAGTTTGCCAACTTTCTTAAACACGCTTATTTTTGTTGTTATCAATATCATGCTAGTAGCAAGAAGTTGAACTCTGTAAATGAAAGGTGTTGATTCGAGTCACATGACTTAGACGCAAAACATGAATTAGAAATTAATGACTTGGGATTTGACCCGATGCAATCTATAACGACTTATAACACGACCTCGACTTGAACATCTTTGTCTTAGACGTCCACTAGGACTTGAGCTTTATGGCTTGAAAGAACTCGAGAAAGTGAAAGAAACCCTGTGAGGCATCTGGCAGCAGATGGAACTCCCTGCTATATTTCCTGCATCAAGGCATTCCTAATTTGCAACAATGGATAATGCTGGCAAGTATTAACATGGGACTCAACTTGAGATTTGCCTGTGTTGGCTCGCTTCTCGACTTGAGACTTGCCTGTATATCTTCAGGACTTACTGTACTGACTTGGGTCTTCACTTGAGACTTGTCTGTATTGAGTCCGGATTCAACTTAAGACTTACCTGTATTGTCAGGATTTGAGGCTTACTCGTTATTTGCAAGGTTCCACCTTTACTACACATTAATGAGCCTTTCAGAGCAATGTAAGGCCTCGTCACTGAGCCAGAAATCCATAGGCAGTAGTAAATGAGACATATTCTGTGTTAGCTTACTTGACCAGTCGACTGCTGCTCGCAGTGCTGACCAGTGGATTTATTAGTCAATTAGTCTGTGCAGCTCTAGGGTGTGATAACGTGTGGCATTTGTGAGCATCTGACCTTGTCCGAATCGTCCGGTTTTGTGGATTTCTCGTGCTCCGCGGAATCCCAGCATCCGGCACACCACGTCTCCATCCTTCTTATCCCACACGTCATCACACACCGTCCCCCAGCGACGCTCATGATACACCTCCACACGACCCTCGTGAGGACCAGAGCCATTCACAAGCCTCACCAGAGTGCTGTCCACTGAAACATAAACACATTAAAAACAGAGCTTGTAACCATCAAACGGAACATATAGAAGGTAATCATGATACATGACGTGACTACACACAAAAAGATCTATTCAAAGTAAAACAAGTGCATGCACACAGACCCAAAGATCCATGTCAGGCTGTCCATTGTAGCCAAAGTTTATTTTGGGTCATATAAGTATGAAAGAGTAGTGTGTATGTGCATAAATATATACCTGCACGATTTCACAGGCTATGAACTATGGCAACATACATATGTCCAGCAGGTGTTTCACTTTAATGCTGCATGAGGAAGCGATTTTCTTAACAGGCTCCAAATTCCAAGAACGAGTCAAGCCTTGTTTCAATATTTGGAATTTTCTTTTTCTTAGGTTTAGAGACCCTACATTAAACAGTTTCGAGGCTACTCAGACTTTCTGGACCGGGATCTGCTTGACCTGAGAGTTCGGTACATTTTGATGAGTGTTAAGACTGTTTTCGAGCATGAAAGCAGTCCAGAGAGCTGATCCCTGGTCAGTCCACCTGAAAACAGTGGTCTGGGGAGGTGTGAAAGCTGTGTGTGAGTATTAAACAGCTTATGAAAGTGGTCAAAAGATGACATGAGGTTCTCTGTCTGTACTGTCTGCAAAAGTACAACTAACAAATGAAACTGTATTATAGATATTAAATTCAGAAATGAAACACAGAGCTAGGTGTTCAAGGCTGGAGCCACACAGGTACTTTTGTAACTTTAACTCTAGTAGAGATATTTAGAATTAATATATGGTTTTCCTAAAGAGACCTTTGACCACTGAAGCTCCGTTACTTGGGAAAGATGCTTCATAACAGTGTTATGAATGGAACAAGTGTCTGTCATATTAGTTACAGGTCCCTTAAATCAATAGAATGTCATTTCTTTTATAAAATGTCACGTCCTCATCTAATAGTGGCATAACCTGTTCATAAATACTAGAGCATTACATTATTAATGTTATTAAATGCTTAAAGGTGTGTTAAGACCTCCCTATGTAGGCATGCTTCAAATGTGAACCATTTATTTTGACCAACTTTGCAACTTCTCTATAAAATGAAATACTGTGGCCCACAGGTAGTGCGATGATACATATTTGCCATATTGCCCACATTTCATTACCGCTAATGCTGAGTCAGCCTTTCAGACCATAAGATGATTCAAAAAGCTGTAGCTGTTAATGGGTGGTGAAGCTCTGTTTACTTAGTGACAGGATTAACACACCATGACATTAGATGGATGGATGTGACGGCCTGGTTACACCGAGCCCGAGGAACATTTTCTAAATGTGGAACAGATGCCGCGTAATTCTTAGCAGCAGAGCCTGGCCCGATTCGACTGATTAAAGCAATGTGAGCAATATGTGGGCACACATGTACCGAGCAGAAGTGCAAGTTAAGTAATGATGAGATTTTAATTTGAATGTGCGTGAGGGCAAAGGTCTGGCTGTGCGCCGTGGCGTGCATTAAAGGGAACATTTACCGGGAAACGATTATTTTGATATTTGCCTATTATCGAGTCCCAGTAGAGCCGAGTCAGGTGTGTTGGAACAGGGAAGCGCAGATGGAGCTACGGTATTGGAGCTGTCAAACACTAGATTAAGCTTGTCAACCCCTTAAATGCCTGGCTTATTCTTCAGTTATTAACCAATTAATATAACTGAATAATTATTTTGATATTTGTCTGTTTTCAAGAGTTCAAACTTTCCAAAACAGTTATTAAGCAATTCATTTATTAACCAATTTTTCAGTAAGCACTATAAATTATTTGGCATATGTGAACTTAATCTGTAAATTGTGCAGATATGAAAATGATGAATTGAAGTAAAGACCACATACAAACCAGTGATGGCCCAAATAGGATTTTATAGGCTTTAGATATTCCTTGGTATTTCTGAACCAGTTACTTATACTGAATACTTTCAAAATCACTCTTTAAAATAATATTCATGTTATATAATTAGTCATGAATGCAAATTGTACGTCAGTACTGCAGTTTTGAACATATCCAGCAGGCAGCAACATTGTATCTATAATCAGCTGAAGTTACTATATCTTACTATAGAAGCCACAGTTGCAGCCTCTTGTTCAACTTTTATCAATCGTTAAGACACTAAAGGTGTAACAAATTAGAATTATTGTTTAATTTAGACAGTTCAGTTAAAGACTCAGGGCTTTTTGGAGCTACAGATGTGAGAAAGATGTGAGAAAGACCATCATGGGAGCATCATCCACTGGCAGAACTCACAACAACAAACAGGTCTGAGGCTTTGAAATCCCTCTGATATGATTCTCTCTGACCATTCAGTAATCTGTAGTGTTTTCACTTTACGTTCTGGCACCTACTCAGCTCGCTTGGTGCCATGGTGGAGTAAGCATGAAAAATATTACTGGGTTCCAGGTATTAGGTACTAGATTTGCATAATGGAAACCCAAACAAGGAGTAGAGTCAAGCTGAGTAGAGCCGATGACATGCAGTGGAAAAGTAAATGTAAAAATCGTACATAAAATACACATTTTGTGGCAAAAATTACCAACTAAAAAAATACTGTTCAAAATATTCAAATATGGCCTGTGGATATGGCTGGCCTGTGGATCACTAAAACAAGTTCACCTGGATTAAAGACTCATGCCATTCAAGATCTCTACCAACATATACTCAAACAACACCCCCACCACACACACACACACACACACACATACACACACACACACACACACACACAGGCAGATTGTAATTATGTTATTTACTGTTTAGAGCCAGACATGTTCTCCCCTGCTAAGAAGAAGCTGGTCTACAAGCTCTATCAGTCGGAAGATGCAGGAAGCCTCTGTAGGGGGCAACATCTAGGAAATGAGATCCATGACAGATCGTGATAATACACCATATTTAAGAGCAAACTGTCGTACTGCAAAGACAGATAGGTGGACTGAAGCTCTAAATATGCGATCCCTTGATGAAGCTCCAGGAAAAAAAGGCTTTTTCGTTTTATGAAAACAATTTGTTTGTCTGTGTGAGGAAATGGAGAGATTACTCATACACAGCATCCAAAAAAACATCTCAAAAAACCAGACTGAGTCACTGACCAATTGAGCCACTGACCAGAGAACATGCCCGCTGGAAGTAACAGATGATTAAAAGCCTTGTTTACACAATTTTACACAATTATGAACTGTTTTCCAGATTAAATTTAAGATGTACTTTTTTATGGTATCTATCCAAATTTCCAGACCAATTTACCATGACCAGTTCCAAACCAGTAGCTAGGTTTCCGCCTATGATACAATGATAGCAAGATCTATCTGTCTTTTCAAAATGCCACTAATGAAAGGTCACTGGAGAGCTCAACACACTTGGAGGAGAACACTAACCAGCAATGTCAAAATGTTCTGAAAACGTATGGCAGTTATCCCACAATCTATCCCAAAATGTGTGCTTCTGCTTGCATCAGAATATGTGCAATAACATCTAATAACAGGCATGCAGGCATTTTGAACATGGACACCATTGTAGCAGAAGATCAAGGAATGAAAACAACCACATTACATCAGGTAGTTTATGGAGACATCTGTAATACGCTTCATCTCTGCAAATGTGATTTTTAACATTGATATGTTTAAGCAAAGACAGTGCAAGTGGGTTTGACACTGCTAGTTAGCTAACCCACTAGCCCTCCCATCCAAAATTGGGACCAGCTGTCATCATTATCTCCTCTAGCCTTAAAACTGAAGGATGGGGAGGGGGATTGAGGCAGTGGAGGCTGTGCATGGGTGAGATCTGCAAAGCAATGACACTGACCCAGCATGGATCTGTCTGTCTATCTCCTGGAGGGCTTTGTTTGAGTTGGCCCAAATGTATCAGAGCCTCTTCAACACATTCACATGGAGAACAGGACATATGCCATTGTTTATGTACTCTGGCCTATAGAGAGGACAAAGCACATTCTCTTTCAGTCCCTCTCCCTCTTTCTCTCCCTCTCTCTGCTTTTAACACTTCATTTCAATCCTGTGAAATAAAATGAAATAAACACAGCTGTGCTAAATATCTGCAGAAATCCAAGAAACCAGAGATCTACGAGTCAACTTTGGTGTATAAGGAGCACTCCTGTCTGTCTCTCTCTCTCTCCTCTCTCTCTCTCTCTTTTTAAATAAAAGAGTAAACAGTTGACAGGAAATGCTTTATCAGCCTCAAGAGTCATCAGATGTGCCTCACAAAGTAGTACATTTCTGCAGCGTTCCTAGTTACAATTTATATTATATTATATTATATTATATTTAAGGGTATGTAGAGTATATGTTAGAGTACATAATTCTGGACAGTGTAAATTCCTGTGGTGTCACTTAGTCAGGCCAAAGAGGGCGTCTCCAGGCCCCTTTAATCAAAAATACTAAAACATTTCCCAACTTTCTTCAGCTCATGACTCACCCAACAGACCACAAGAGCTGCACAATAGAAGATTTACCTGACCCAATCATTTGCAATGACAAAAAAAATAACGCAGTAATCAGTATCCAATAATATATCAACAGTCTCTTGAAGTTTGTAAAAAATCAACATTAAAATATATTTAAAAATGTTTTTGTAGCAATTTATCTACTTGATTGCTTATGATCAGTAAAGAGAATGTTTCACATTGACTCTGAAAATCAGTCATCTACATACATTGGTCATGCATTTTACTAGATCAGTCATTGAGTCTATTTCAGCATGTCTTTTTTGCAAATAATTATCACACCGATAATATTTATCTTTTTTTTTAACAATAGGATGCATCTATTATATGTCGTTAAATGTCAAAAACAAAAACAAAAAATTCCAAATGGCCATCTAGCAGTACCATCACAGCCCACTGGGGGGACGCAGCCCTCAGTTTAGAAACTTTTGCTCTAAATCGACTCGACTCTAGCAGAACTGCTGTTGTTCCACTCTGCTTTCATCACTGCTGGCTGAGCTGCTCAGCTTCAGCAGAAGGAGCCAAAAATCCACTCTGACAGCACCTGAAAACCCAGATGCCCACTCATCCAGCTGTCTTACTGAGGCCACTTTCACATCTACCTTGTTTGGTGTGGACTGTTCAAACTTTGCCTTTTGTTTTCACAGTGGTTTTCAATGTGGTTCCTCAGGGACCCCCAAACCATCCACAGCATTACTCTTACCCTTTGTGCCATGAACTGAGTTGGAGTAAAATGTGGAACCTGTGGCGGTCCCCGAGGGCCAATTTGAGTCTGAAGTTCACAGAAAACAGGAGCTTTACAGCTGTGTTTCTTTGGTCACATACATATGTGTGTATAGGAGAGAGGTGTTGAATGACCTGTTACACTGCTATTGATTTATTTATGTGAGTGGTTAATTGCTTTGTGGCGAGCCTCAAAGAATCCAGTCAGAGACGAATGTGTGTGAAGGGTCCATTTAACCACACATCAGCTTTCGACTGTTTGCATTTTACAAGCTGTCTGTGTATTTCCAAGTGCTCCATGGGGCAGCTGCTGGCCTGGTGGTTAGGGAGTTGGCCCTGTGCCTGAAAGGGTGTGGGTTCGAATCCCGGGACTGCTAGTGGCACCTCTGAGGTACCCTTGAGCAAAGTGCCGTCCCCACACACTGCTCCTCGGGCGCTGTGTTCCTGGTTGCTCGCTGCTTCACTTGGTGAATGGGTTAAATACAGAGGAAGAATTTCATGCTGTTCACACTGCGTGCTGTGGTGTGTTCACGTATGACAGAATGGTCACTTTACATACACACTGAGCATTCACACCTCAAACTCTCATCATCCTAACATTCATCCACACACATGAAGCTGGCAGCATACACATGCCATTAGTTCCTTTTAGATTGGACGAAAGAGGGGTGAGAAAAGGGGCACAAGAGAAAGGAAGTGAAAAGAAAAGAGAGAGGGATAAGATGTACAGTCAGTAAACAGCTGCTGTTTTTCAGGTTTGTTCCATCATACTGCACATTCATCAGTGTTCTCCATCCTCACTGGTCGGCTGCTGGGTCATTCCATGCCAGCCCCCTTCAGATAAAGCCTCTTCGAACTCTCTAATGTTGCTCTCTTTATTGTTATCTTTGGATCTTCATGCACCATGACTGAAAAAGCACTCTTCTGTGCCTGAGCCACATGTTTTACATTTTTTAAACCAGGCAATAAAGTTGAAAACAGGTTCCTGCTGAGAAAAAGCATAAAAAACAGCATGTCATCCACAGCTGACCAATCGGTATCAAGCATGCCTTCTAGTCAGCTGGGGCAGTTGGTGGCCTGGTGGTTAGGGAATCGCCCCTGTAATTGGAATGTCGTGGGTTCAAATCCCAGGACTGCCAATGGTACCACTGATGTTCCCTTGAGCACGGTACCGTCCCACACACTACTCCTCAGGCACTGTGTTCCTGGCTGCCCACTGCTTCACTCGGGTGAATGGGTTCACATGTGATAAAAATGGCCGCTGTACTTTTCTAGTTACTCATCCTTAACCAGGGGCATGTGGGGTGCTGGAGCCTACCCCAGCACTCATAGGGTGAGTGGACACACAGGGCCAATTTAGCATCTCTAATTCACCTGACATACATATCTTTGGACTGTGGGAGACACAGTGAGAACATAGGCTACAAACCCCACACACAGGACCCTCAGCCACCCCAGCTGGGAATAGACCACATTGCTCTTTCCTTCGCTCACAGTGCTCTCACACACATTCCTGGTGCTTATTCTTCACCACACCTTATTCTTTACACACACGAGTCACACCTCCAAGAATTTACAACAGGTACCCAAAAAAAAGACACTGGAACTATAAACACAATCCTCACACACTCCCTTACACGCACTCCACCCACACTTCCATCACACACGCTCTCGTGCCTCTGAAACCAATTTCAGAGCAAAAATAAACACAACGCCCTCTCAAAATCTGCTGGAATGTGTGTGTGCGTGTGTGTGAGCTCAAAACAGTGGGATCAGCACCTGCTTCGGTATCCGAGTGTTCTGTAATGATGTCATCCAGAAAAATAATGGCTCTTCTGTTGGAGCAGAACACGGGCCCTGCGTGAGCGCTCTACTTCCTTATAACATTTAAAGCGGCAGTGGGCGTGGATCCTCTTTGCGATGCACTGATACTTTAGGGTCCGATATTTGGTCCGGACCTTCGGACTCTGGAGTTTGGTCTGCTTCAAAATGGCAGGTGTGAGAGGTGCCTTGGGCAAAGGTCTGGACCAAAGAACCAAATTGATACTGATTGAACAGTTGATGGGTTGGACTGAAAATTATGCTGACTGATTACAGGAATCTGAAACAGGCTATTGAAGAAAAAACCCCCAAAATGCTGCATATTTTTTGTTTTACACTGCATTTTTCTTTCCGGAATTAATTCCAATCTTGTTTACAACTTCAGTACAAAGCTTGCTACTTTGACTTCTTTAATTAAAACAGCCAATGGCACCCGAGGCCATGCCAAGAAGCTATGAAGGCTATGAATATCTTGACAATAAACTAAATGTAGCTTTTAAACATTATAATTCAAGAATTACGCCTATTCGTGCTCTACTGTTCTACTGCACTATACTACAATACACTTTTGGCTCCCTAAAAAAACTTTCAGACGGTTTTTTGAGAGAACCATTCTTAAAACTGAGAACCTATAAACCTCCACATAATGCAAAAGTCTTAGAAAGAACCTTTAAAGTGATATAGAACTTTTACATTATGTCAGTGTTCTTTAAAGGGTTCTTAAGACTTGTGGGTGTTCTATGGAATTGCTCAAAGAACACATCACCTATTTTTAAAAGATAATAATAATAATAATAATAATAGTAATAATAATAAAATAATGGGTTTAGCCGTTAGGCTTATAATGCCCGCCTGCCCACTGTTGCAATATTTTGGCACCAAATGACAAACAACCTGGTATGGCTTTGTATTGGTCCATGGTCTGGAGTTTTGAGAAACTGTAGTTTGAGGGGTCAAGTTGCATTGCTTTCTATAAAAAATAAGAAAAAGTATTTTTTTTCTCTGATCAAGAGTGGCAAGAGTGGCTTGTATTCAACTATATTAAGTTCTAACTGTGTATACTGTGATGTATTTTAATGATATGAGAATAGAAATAAAGTTCGGTTAAAATAAATGACAGATTAAAATGAACAGACTAAAGGAAGAATTATTTGTATAATGTCTTACATGTCCTGCCCCCTCCCTGCCTGGCCCCGATTGAAATAATTAACCTGTCAAAGGCAGATGTAGTAATGCGGCGTTTAAAGTGCATAATGAAATGGCAGTTATGCTGACGTCTCGATCCTGAGGGCGCTGGGTGAAAGGTGAGAGCCGTCGCACAGCTGGAAACATGTGTACAGCACTTCATCTGAGCAGAGCTTTATGAATAAAAGAAGGGCGGGAAAAATGTAAAGCGCGCGTTTGATCCCGGAGCCGCTTTCAGACACCATTCTGTTTTCCAGAGCTGCGTTGGTGTGTGCAAGACAGATGAGATCATGGGACGGAAACACACCATCCATTTACTGCTCTAACCAGCCTGAGACTCGAACAGCACAAACAGCACCTCGAGGAGCCGCCCGGACTGAAGGACACACACATATACTGAGACCTTACAGGGCCCACATCTCACTTTCCTGTGACAGTACTTATGATATTTGTGCAGGTTTATGCACAGAAATAATTAATTTTACATGACAACCTCTCTTTACCCTTACAGATGGGTGTCATAGCCTGAAAAGGTAAATATATATGTAAATGTGTTGTTTTTGTGACATCACAAAAACAGGATGTTCAAAACAAGCTGTTTTCCATGAGATGGGTACTCCAGATGTTTTGTGTGTGTGTGTGTGTGTGTGTGTGTGTGTGTGTGTGTGTGTGTGTGTGTGTATGTGTGTGTGTATGTGTATTTATTTATGCTTGTGTGTGTGTGTGTGTGTGTGTGTGTATGTATTTTGGGCAAAGTTTCTAGAGTTTGTGCGTAAGGGTCCAGGTCAAAGGTCATACCTGTTTTATCTCCTTGGTCACCTCGGTCGCCTTTCTCTCCTTTGGGTCCTCTCTCTCCTCTCTGACCTGAGACAGACAAAATGAGGACAGCAGGGATTAGAGACTGCTCTAACAGTGTGCATGTGTGTATGTGCAGGTGTGTGAGACAATTGTAATGAATTGATACAAAGCAGGGATGGCATGATATGAAGTACAGACGGCATGTTTTTTTTTTTTTTTCGATACCGATATTTTACTTTACAAATACACACTTCACTCCAGATAACCATGTAACCTGCTCAAGCTGCTCAAACGCACTCCACTAACTCCACTGGCCAATAATAATTACACATACAATACATATTATTATATTATTCAAAACGTCCTGAATGGTAGTATCCCTTTTCACTGACTTGATTATCCAAGGACAAGCTGCTGATTTTACAAGCAGACTATGCTAATGCTAATGCTATGTTTGAATTGTAATGTGTAGTGAGGTTCCAGCACTTGCTGTGGTCAAGCCGTCTCAGCCACACGTGGGTTTGGGGTGCAAAGGCAGGAAACCAGGATTACAAATAAGCTCTACGCCACTGTCTGTGGTTTCTAATGGCAAGAGAGGGAGGGAGAAAGAAAGAGAGAGAGAGAGAGAGAGAGAGAGAGAGAGGGAGAGGGAGATTGTTTGCTTTCAACTGAGTTTTTTAAAGAACATCATCGAAAAGTACTTGAAGAAACCGAAGGGTTTTCCTTCGGCATCGCTCCAGAAACCCACCCGTGGCACCTTTATTTTGAATAGCGTAAATGCTTTCGTGTCTGTCTGGATCTAATAATACTGTACCTTCCCACTTCCCCCTCACATCCGTCTCCTGCTTTAATTCCACTAGGCTGATTAGACATCACCACAGCAGAATAAGCATGGGCTGTCTGAGTTTCACACCCAGGGTCAAACCCACGGGCGACTTCAAAAGTGCTGGGTTTCTGAGGGGCCCGCAATCAAAGTCTAGGCTTCGCTCCTTCTACAAATGGAACACTTCATGGGTGGGAGCGGGGGAGTGAGTAGTCTCGGAAACCAGACTTCTGGCATGTCCGAGAACCCGCCACGCTTATTATACAACAGTTAATTCCGCTGGCACAATCTAACTGGTTGAGAATGGTTCTACTTTTTTCATTTGTTTGCTAAGTGATGACTCTTTTTACACAGCAGCTAATCGATTAGCATACAAAACTGTATGACATTTCATATGGCAGCCCATTTGGTCAGATTACAAAAAAGAAGCCTGCATTAAAAGCCTGTTGTTGACCCCTAAATAAACTTTTCAGCGTGCAGCTGTGACAATGGAACAGCTAACAGGTAGCACTAAGCAAACTGAAGTTCACCACAAAAGTTCGACAAACGAGGTGGGCTGTGAAAAACTCTGGGACAAAACCACATTCAAAGAAATCTGAAAAAAAATTGAAAAGCTGGACTTGACGTTGTGACAGTTGGCTCTACTGATAATACTAAAGGGTCTACTTTTTTGGGTGGAAGGAATCATCAATATTAAGATACACTGATGACAAAATTTGAGGCCTTTTCACTGAACTTTTTCTGTACTTTGTAGAATTGTTAAATAAAAGCAATAGAACTACTGAGATCAAGTATTATCATGAATTACAGCTGTAGTCAAAGGCCGAATCTGTTTTGTTTGCCATAACACGCTCCTCCAATGAGAAAGCGCCTACTTTGATGGGAATGATCAAAATGATCATTGTTTATTGTTTTCTTGTTGTTTTTAGGGCCTGTTCCATCTGCTTTCTATTCTTGTAGAGTTCATTTCCAGCCCAAACTGAACACACCTGGTCGTGATACTCTGAAACAGCATGCCTTGATAGGCTGCACCAGGTGTGTCAGATTGGGGCTGGAACTGAACTTGGCAGGGAAATAAACCATGATCCCGGATGTATGACTGCAGGGCTTGGTTTGCAATTCCTGGTTAAAAAACTGTTTTAGAGAACACTTGTTCATTGTTTCACCCTCTTCATTCGGTTACATCAATTGTTCAGCCAGAAACAAATTACTTTCCCTAATCAACCCAAATGTATGATCATCCAAGACATGTTTGGTGTTTGAAGTTTGCTTCTTTTTTAATGGCTAATGTAGCTAACAGGTAATGAAATCTAATAGCCACAAGCTAGCATTGCTCTAACTGCATGTCTTCCTCTCACACTAGACCGTGCTGATGTAACGCTATTACGTTGGAAGTCATAGAGCCATAGCAAGCAAGTGTGTTTGAAATTACTCTTTTTTGCAAGACCACTAGTGATTAATTGCAGATTAATTGTAGATAATTGTAGAAATGTTGTGACTCTGTGCAGAGCTGCTAGCAAGCAATGAGGGGAGAAGTGAGAATCCTTGATTCCAAAAATGAGAGCATAATTTTGTAACGTTTAGTTTGAGTGTGAAACACTGAATTGACATCATGGTATTCATAACTGTGTATTGTAAAAAGTTATGTATTGTATATATATATATATATATATATATA